>JABXWE010023006.1:0-25469 GCA_014611495.1 Limonius californicus
GTTTGTTTCGACTTTGTGTTCGTGAATTACAAAATGAACGAGAACGAGGATATTTCATCCGAGATTAGAATGTTAGCCGAACAAGCTGAACAGCGATTAATCCCCGCGAAATCTAAACAAGCGTATTGCAAGGAATACGAAAAATTATCCAGCTCGATGGCCAACAAGTGAATGTTGTCTTGTTACCTAGACAACTTTAAAGCACTAGTGTTTTAAAAGCCCTTTTTTGCACGCTTTTCAGTTTCAAAAACAGAGATTATGATTCAGGTATAATAAAAAAATAATTAAGTGGTCTCCCTAAGCAATGACTTGATCGTAGAGTCCATGTTAGCCACATCTTTAGTAAAATAAACAATTCCCAACAAACTAAATTAGCAGCAGACATAAAATAAAACAAACAAAAATAAAATAGCACGTGGAAAAAATATAAACAGAACAATAGAAGCTAATTCGCAATCTTGTACACCAACCTTGAGGTATTGAACGGTTTGAAGGTAAGTAAGTTCACGTACCTCTAACTTCAGAGAAATTGAGATATTTCTGTACTAATTAATTTAGCCATACAATCTGCTAACCATTCGAATGCTTTTATTTTCAGCAAAATTTCCGTTAGAGGATTATTTGCACGAATACAAACCCCGGAACAAAAGTGCTTTGAATTTCTATTTACGCGCAGACTTTCAAGACACGTAATCTTATCTAGCTTAATTTACAGAAAACCAAATAGTTCTTCACACGCTATCTATTATGTAAAATTAAACATGCTGTAAATCGAATTCTTACAAATAACATAATATAAAACAGTCTACAACAATGGGAGTTTCCTTAATGAAGGAGTAATAGTATCCTGCAAATCGCCTCGTTTTAATCGTCCTTCGAAATTACCAATTACAGTGAACATGTGTTCCAATATTGAGCCTTTACCTTACTCCATATTAATTTTAAGATTATCGGCAGTTCTCGGTTAGTTTTCATACATCCTGTGTATAAGTTAAACCCACAGATAAAACTGGAGTATGTTAAAGCCAACAATAGATTTTCAAAGAAATCTCTGCACAAAATATTTGTTATTGAGTGAAATACGACTTCATTTTGAACTGTCAACTGTCAAATTAAACTGCAGTGAAGCTCTAAAGTCTAGTCTGTTACATAAATACTAGAACAGAAATAGGTGGGCCCATTTTACTTTTTCATCGCAGTTTCAAATTGACAATAGATGTGGATTTCTCTTAGTTCCATGTTTGTTCTTCTTCTCCATGTGGCTCCTTCTTTTTTTCCTCCCAGTATTCTGCGTAGTCCTTTTCTTTCCTATATTTCCAAACTTTTTCATTTTCCTTTGTAAGTACCCACGTTTCATTCCCAAAGGTTACCACTGGTCTGATCACCGTTCTGTACACTCTTAACTTTAGTGTTTTTTGTATATTCTTATCTTTCGGTAGATTTTTTAGAGTTCCTGCACATCTCGAACCCATAGTTATTCTCCTCTTGATATCACTTCCTTGATTTCATTCACTTGTTATCTCCGACCCGAGGTACACCACACCGTTTACTATGTTTAACTTGTATCTTTTATCTTCGTTATTTGCTTTAGAGGTTAGATGTTGACTTTCTTCCTGTTTTCTGTTCCCTAACACCATGTAATTTGATTTTTCTTAATTTATTAATAAGACCGATTCGTCTATTTTCTAATTATTTTTTGAGCTCTTCTTTAGTTCTTGCTAATACCAACAGGTCATCCGCGTATGCTAGCACTTGATTTGGTCCGTTTATTATATTATTCTCTAAGCTTATGTTACTTTCTCTCATTACGTTTTCTAACACTATGTTAAAGATGATCGTCAAGAGGGGATCTCCTTGCTTTAGTCCCGAATTACCCCTGAACTCACTGTATTGGTATCCTCTGAATGTTATTGTTGTTTTCTTTAGTGTCATTCGAACCAATTCTGTTAGTTCTTCTGAGATCTTCAGATCTTTTAGTGCCTTGTAGATTGCTTTCCTTTTTATTCTGTTGTATTCTTGCCGGAAGTTAATCAAAAGAGTATGTATCGGGATATTCTTTTTGCTGCATTTTTCTTAGCTTTGTTTCAGTATAAACGTTAGGTCTAATACCGATTTTTCATTTCTGAAGTCTGCCTGGTATTTGCCGACTTTAAGTTCGGCTTCTTGTTTTAGCCTTAGATTTATCAGTTGTGAGAGAATTTTGTATACCACGTTAAGCAAGGCTATTGGTATGTAGTTATTGGCTAAATTCTTATTACCTTTTTTGTAAATGGGGTACATGAGCGCCTTCGTCCTTCTGGCATTTCTTTCCTTTTCCATATTTCTTTCATTAATTCATATATTCTTTCTAGTACCACTACATCTGCCCAGTTCTGACAGTTCTGCCTCTATCTTGTCTGTACCCAGACTTTTGCCATTTTTGAGATTCATAACTATTTCCATAAATTTTTCGAAGGTCGGTTCTAGTACTAGGTTTTCTTTTTACGCTTTAGCGTCAAATATAGAGGCTTTATTTACAGCATTCACTTCACTTTGGTGCCTCCTAGTATTCTACGTAGTCCTTTTCTTTCCCATATTTCCTAACTTTTTCATTTTCTTTTGTAAGTATCCACGTTTCACTCCCAAAGGTTACCACTGGTCTGATCACCGTTCTGTACACTCCTAACTTTAGTACTCTTTGTATATTCTTGTCTTTCGGTAGATTTTTTAGAGCTCCTGCACATCTCGAGCCCATAGTTATTCTCCTCTTGATGTCACTTCCTTGATTTCCTTCGCTTGTTATCTCTGACCCGAGGTACACCACACCGTTTATTATGTTCAACTTGTATCTTTTATCTTCATTTTTGCTTTAAAGGTTAGATGTTGACTTTCTTCCTGTTTTCTGTTCCCTAACACCATGTAATTTGATTTTTCTTCATTTATTAATACCTATGCCTGATTGTTTTGCTGATTCTTCTATTTTTTTGATTATTCTTTTGAGCTCTTCTTTAGTTCTTGGAAATACCACCAGGTCATCCGCGTATGCTAGCACTTGATATGGTCCGTTTATTAAATTATTCTCTAATCTTATGTTGCTTTCTCTCATTACGTTTTCTAACACTATGTTAAAGATGGTCGTCGAGAGGGGATCTCCTTGTTTTAGTCCCGAATTACTCCTGAACTCACTGTATTGGTATCCTATGAATGTTATCGCATTTTTTGTTTTCTTTAGTATCATTCGGACCAATTCTGTCAGTTCTTCTGAGATCTTCAGATGTTATGTGCCTTGTAGATTGCTTTCCCTTTTATTCTGTCGTATTCTTGCTGGAAGTTAGTGAAAAGAGTATGTATCGGGATATTCTTTCTGCTGCATTTTTCTTGGCTTTGTTTCAGTATAAACGTTTGGTCTAATACCGCTTTTCTATTTCTGACCTGGTATTTGCCGACTTTAAGTTCTGATTCTTATTTTCAGCCTTCGGTTTATCAGTTGTGACATAGTTTTGTATACCACGCTAAGCAAGGCTATTGGTCTGCAGTTATTGGCTAAGTTCTTATTACCGTTTTTGTAAATGGGGTAAATGAGCGCCTTCGTCCATTCTTCTGGCATTTCTTTCTTTTTGCATACTTCTTTTATTAATTCATATAATTCTTTCTAGTACCACTACATCTGCGCAGTTCTGACAGTTCTGCCTGTATCTTGTCTGTACCCAGACTCTTGCCATTTTTCTGATTTATAATTATTTCCATAAATCCTTCGAAGGTCGGCTCCAGTAGTAGGTTTTCTTTTTACGCTTTAGCGTCAATTATCGAGGCTTTATTTGTAACATTCACTTCCCTTTGGTTCTTGGCGCCCTTTTGAGAATTTTGTTGTCGATTCACCCACACCCATTTCGCAGACGAGTTAGCCGTGGTAAACACACCGAAACGTTGCAGTGTCTTACCCGTGGGTAACAATTCGGTGTTTCAGGTCTGTTACGAAAAGTTTTGTCTTTTGTGCTGTCGTTATCCCTATGGGGGCTAATATAAAGATTTTTTCGAAACAATTGTTCTGTTCTTTTACGTAAATTCTGTTGCACTTGCATTTATGGAGTGCACATTTGCTGAGTACACTGACTAGATTTGGATTCTTGGAGAGGTTGGTACTAATAGTAATGCACCGAGCTATATGCAGAACGCTATCAAAACAGAAGACATCTAAACCACACAGTTGATAAGCAAACTGACCAACGGCAAGAGAATGGAAGTGTTGGTCTAAAAAGAAATGATGGTGGTCGTTTATGGTAATACAGTCCAATATTGAAGAAAATGTGTTAGATTTAAATGAATGGGAGCCTAGGAGAAACATATGCGACATTACCCGCATTGTAGACATACCAAAGTCGACAGTACACAGAATATTACACGACAACGGCCTCTATCCTTTTCGAAAAACGAAAGTACAACACTTATTACCACAGGATTATAACGCACGAATTAGGTCCTGTGAAAGACTATTAAATCAACGTCAGAAAAATCCGAATTTTATTGGCAGTATTTTGAGGACAGATGAGGCTACATGAACCCAAGATAAGGTTTATAATACCCAAAATAATCATGTGTAGGCAGATGAGAACCCCCATGCAACTCACCTTTGAAGTTATCAATATCGATGCAGTGTTAAATTTGGGAAGGTATGGTAAATCAGTATTTAATTGGTTTTCTTTCTGCCAAATCGGGTTAATACTGAAAATTTCCTACATTTTCTAGATGAAGATTTTCAAATACTATTGGAAAGCGTTCCACGGATATTTACAGAAAAGATGTGAAATCAACACGACGGTGCTCCAGCCCATTATGGTATCATTATTCGTGATTGGTTTCAAAATCATTTTCCTGACCGGTGAATTGGTCGTGGGGGTGATATAGCTGGGCTGCCAGGGGTGCCAGCTCTAACGGCCTTCGATTTTTGTTTATGGGGTTATCTGAAGGATTTTTATATCTCACAGCAGTGAACAATGTGGACGATTGAACTAATCGTATTAACGAAGCGGCAGCAACTTTAAACGAACACATGCTCCAACAAGTACAAACTTCAATTGCAGCGAGATGTGCAGAACGTCATAATGTTGACGGTAACTGTTCCATTGTTTTACAGGCAATTTCTAATTCTCATTTGTTTCTGTGCGTTACTTTTACTCTTTCTGTTCATAAGTAATTATAGGGGATACTACTTAAAAAATGCGCCGGTAACCCTATCTAGTGGGTTACAACACAAAATTTTTTCGTTGCGTGGGAATGCTGGTAGTCAGATCCAAGCCATAATCGATGTTTCGTCTAGAAACGATGCCTTTTACCAACTGAGCCACTCATAGACATTATCATTATATTATCAGCATATCGATAAGGTGCTAACGAATTGTTGCCGCTATAGTAAATAAATATTTCATCAAGTACGTAATAATTTATGCCACTACTTCCAAAACGTATCCAAAAATTAATTGTATTCAATAAATTCTTCTCCCCTAAAAGTTCTTCCTAAACCGACAATAGAAAGAAAATTAATATTTTGTACAAATGCGACTAGGTAAATCCGTTGCCTTAATAAAATATACAGTACAACCAATAAAAACACTATAAAATAACGTAATCGAATATCATAGTAAAAAACGTTCTGACTTAATTCCTAATATGTTTAACTAGTGATGAGAATCAATAAACTCTATGATATTTTCGAAACAAAATTTTCCGCAACCAACATTGTAGTGTAATAGTTTTTATAGTTTGTTAGAACATTTAATCCAATAATTTCAACATTCAACGAATTAGATTGATAAACACTTATGCAAATAACCATACAAATATTGACTTTAACAACCGATCCAAACTTTGTGTAAAGTGTGTCCCTGGATATTATTTCCCTGGTACATTTACTTACGTTTTCATACTGTTTGTACAGAGAGATGTATATGTCGCAGCCAGATTGTAGATTCGATGTTTTTATAAAACGACTAAGCCATATATAAAATGCGGCCATTTTGTCAAATATTTGTTGAACCATTATTTTACAATACGGGTACGATTTTTAGTCGTTTTATAAAAAGACGAACAACACATGGCCACATTGTCAAATCTAATATTTTACTAACTGTTTTACCTCCCATATCCGTTACAATTCCGGCGGAATTGAAGTCAGGCGTTTTATAAAGTGACGGCAATTTGAGAATGTGGTCATATGTTGTTTGTCACTTTATAAAACGACAAAAACTCCTAGCCAGATTATAAAATAATAGTAACTTAACGAAGATTTGCCCAGTCATTTTATAGGAAGGCGGAATTTACAATCTGCTTTATATTATCTTATTGGAAACTTAACTTTTAACTTTAACGTTTTCTAACTGATAATCTGTTCTGTGATCACAGGATCCATTTAATTTTAACTTCGACCTTTATGTGTTCATCATACATTATTGCAGTTTTTCCTTTTATAATTATATTATTTTCTTTTTGCTAGAGCTAAAATAATACACAGACTAAATAGGTATATAACATTATTTCCTATTACTAAAACATCTGTCATTTCAAATTTTTTTAAATAGTATTTTGAGCTATATAATGCATCACTAGAAAGATTATTTTCTTCTTTTTCTAACCGTCTCAAACATGTATAGGGTTACATGAGATAATGATGCAGAAAAATTCGGTGAAAGTTTTCCGTATGCTTAACCGCCTAATTTATTGTACTTTCAATCTAGGAAACATAGCATTGAGAGATCGTCAGAAATAAACAAACAACAATCAGTAAGGAGTTAATAGATAAGAAGGAGAGCATATGCTGTTGTTAGTTTTCTTACAACTGTATCTTCTTCTTCTTCTTCTATGTATAGGCCAATGACCTGTTAATTACGTATAAAGGGATAGGTTCTATGAGCCCTCTTTGCACGTAAGTGACTAACAAATTTTGGCTAATAGTATTTTCGGATTAAGCTACTTTTCATTTGCATAGATGTGTGAGCAGCCACAACTGCAGGTGCTGGTCTGATACTAACCCACACTGGATGGAAGAAATTCATACCCAGCTACCTCAGAAAATCAACGTATGCGCACGTATCCACCTCCACAATATTATTGAACCCCTTTTTATTAAAAGGAACCTTTATCTTCAACTGCGTCACGAAAATGTTATTTATTCCTCAATATATTGTACTGTTCCCAAATCACGTCAAGCCATTACAGAAGTTACCAAACAAGAGATAAAAGAAACAATTCAGACTCTTCAAAACAGAAAGTCCCCTGGATTAGACGAAATCAACAATGAACTACTAAAATACGGAGGAACGAGCTGTGGAAGAACTTCAGAAGCTCATGTAGAACATTATTGACTACGGTAGCATATCCGAAGAATGGAAATCGAGCATCACCATGAGTGTTGGGTGATTCACCATACCTGTATTTAAGGAAGGTGATAAAAAGAAACCGGAGAACTACAGAGGAATAACACTGTTCAGCGCAGTACTGAAATTACTAACAAAAACGTCTTAGATAAGATCGATCCGAATACTACTATAAATGAAGAACTACAAGGATTTAGAGAAAACCGCTCCACGATGGACGCAATCTTCATTATAAGGCAAGTAATAGAAAAATCAAAAGAATATTCGTAGCCTGGTTATATATATTTTGTTCACTTAACAGAGGCATTCGATTGCATAAAGCTAGAAGATGTCACGAACATTTTAGAAGAAAAAGGAATAAACAGAAGAGTAATATAGCCAATAAACGAAATAAACAACAACACAACTATAAAAGTCATGGTAAATGGAGAACTCACTAAGGAAATTCCCATATCCTCCGATATAAGGTAGGGTGTTTTTTGAAGATTGTTTAACTTAATAACGGACAAAATAATAAAAAATGTAAGAACGTTGCCCGGCTATAATTTAGAAAAGAAAAAAATAAACATCGTTTGCTACAGGGATGATGCGTTTCTTGTTGCGGAAACAAAGAATGACCTTCAACGGTTATTGCACCAAATGGTACGAACTGCTGCTAGTTACAACATGACAGTGTCAAAACATGCATTTAGCAGGGAAATAACAAGGAACCATTGCAACGTAAATTAAAAATACATGGCATCGTAATAGCAAATTATGATATATAGTTATTTGGGAATAGAAATTAGTAGTGACAGAAACTTACAACAAGAGGGCATTGTGATTGTAAGATCTGGGAGGTGAGTTACCTCACGTACACTTAGGCCACAAAGGTGGGCCCATTGTGCTACCTCCCCAGCAGCTCCCCAATTTGGACATCACCCAAGCCACCAATCCTTTGGATGTACTTGAGAACATCCGCAACTGGGGTGTTGCTGGTTTGGGCCATATCAGGCCAAAAGTCGTCCAACATGGGTCCGCTGATTGTTGCGAGAGTTGGACAGTGACACAGGACGTGCTCTGCCGTCTCGTTATCCCCGTTGCATCCTCGACAGTTTGGCCTGTCCGCCAGTCTCATCCTGTACATGTTGATTTAGGGTGTAGTGTCTCACATATAAAGCGCCCCGCACTCCAAGTTCGTGTCCAGTTGTTATTCTAAATTAGAAAACGGTTTATTTGAAAGCAAACTACAGCACAAAATACATTTTACATACAGATAAGATACCTACAACAACTAGTCGTAGTTCGTTCGGGACATTCGCACAGTTTTTGGCTATCTTTGGCGAGGGTGCAGTAATAGCAGCCCCTTACATGACGACAACTTTCAGTGTTTACCCATCTTCGTGTGAAGCTTTTCAGGGTTTCTAGATATAGTATTAAGCTTAATGTCCTCAGCGATCTAAGAGTTTCCGGTCTCCAAAGAGGTTGCTCGGAGGCTAGTCTCGCAGTCTCATGAACCTCCGCATTCCCATAGTTTCCGTCATGTCCTTTCAAGAGGTAACAGCACAAATAAACAAAGGACAATGGGTATATGGATACTTGAGAGATATAACTTGAAAAAACAAACATAATTATGTCGCTAGAAAGTAAAATCATTATTTACAAAACGGCAGTGCGACCAATATTGACGTATGCAGCTGAAACCAAGACAAACACACAAAAGATGAAACAACTATAACCAGCAGATATGAAAATATTAAGACAGATAGTAGGCAAGACTCGATTAGATAGAATAAGCATAATCGAAATACGTGACCAATACCAAGTTCAGGAAATTCATAAATTTGTAAGAAAACGCCAGTAAGAATGGAACGAACACATAACGAGATTTGATAATTATAATCAAAGATTATTAAAAATTACGCGCGACCTTAATACGCAATGCAAGCGACATGCCGGAAAACTACCAAAACGCCGGAACAAAGCTGGATCTCAACTTCATATGAAACACCTTGAATGAAACACTATCTTGGAAACAAAACAGGCTAATAGCCTATATTAAGAAGAAGAAGACATAAAGCCAAAGGCAGTCAAAAAAAATGTCTGGTTTCAATAGGATCGTGCACTTCCCACGATGGAATTGCAGTACATAATTATTTAGATGACATTTGTCCTCGACGTTGAATTTGGAGAAGAAGTACCGTGAAGTGCCCGCTCGATCTCCCGTTTTGTCCCTTTGGACTTTTATCGGGTCAGTTGAAAAATTGTAAATATACCAGAATATCTAACAGAATTTAAAAAACCGCATTCGTGCTGAAATATCTACTATACCTGACAACTGGTTACATTATTCTATAGATAATTTCAGATATCGAATTCATTATTGCCAAGAAGTAAACGGGCAACAGTTTCAACTTTAATTTCTGTATAATTTCATGTTACTGATTGTTTTCTGTTTATTTCTGAAGTTCTGTTAATGCTACTTGTTACGTGATTGTAGATTTAAGATTTTTAATAATCTTCAATAGCTGTGGGCTGGTTACGGGAGCTCGAAGTTTATAGTGACCAAGAAACTTGTAAGGCCCCTTAGCGGTCAGATTGATTTAAAAATGTGTGCACCTTGCACGAATAAAACACATTTTTTTTAAGGTTAGATAGTGATTTATTTAACACTAATAATTTGTAATGTTTAGATTAGATTAGATTAGGCAACGGCGCTATCGATGCTGCCGCTACGCTTGTTGATTTCGAACTTCTCTTAGGGACGAGGGTTTCTTTCACACATGCTCATTAAAAACCCTCACCCCCGCATCCCTTAGCGGGAACAAAAACATGTAGCAGGAAAGAGCGCCAAAATCGCAGCCTTTTCAAAATACATAACACTACTGTTCCTAGATTTAAAATACAGTCAATTAACCGGGTGAGCATACAAAAAAACTTTTCTTAATTTCTCTAAATGTTTAAGATGATTTAGAAAAAAGAAAATAATAAGCTTTCTAACCTTCCAGGTATTTAAAAAAATCAAAATGGCGGCCGCACTAAAAAGCTACAAGTATTAAAAAAAATAATTTTACACTTAATTTTGCAAAATTATTTTTAATTCTTCTAATTTACAAATCTATATTTGAAATCGTTTTAGCAAGAGATCTTTGGTTCCGTCTTTAACAGCAATCATGTACATTCAGTCCTTCATCTTGTCAGTTGCCTCAAAATATATTTTCCAAATGAAATGTAATCAGGTTGGGGGATATTGTGTCGCCATGTAGTATTCTTCTTGCCATCTTTGTAGAGTTGTTAGTACAGACGCGTTTCATCTATGGCCTTAACCTTCATCAGACGCACCTCATAAAATTAGGAAACATGCAGACTAGTGGTTAGACTCTATTATGAGATATCGTGGAACTGTTGCTCGTACTTAAGGTACGAAACTAACGACTGCTTATCTAAAAAAATTATTTTGCTAGTGTAAATCTTTGCATTGATTACAAATGATTTCTAAGCGTACAAAATGTTTACACTTCAGTCACATTGTCCTAGTTTCGCGATCCTTCTCCTTTTGGTTAATTAAAGTTGAAATAGCTGCTATTTCAACGACCTCAAAAGCTTTTACAAAATCGACCAACCCTAAGTACTCATATAATAGCATATTATTTTAAAGCCAGCTTGTTCTTGATATGTTAGTATTTTACTAAGTAATTCAGAAAAGACAGCTAAATGGCGAGTAATTGTCTAACTTAGCTTTATCGTTCTTTTATTTGACAGTGCCAGTACCATGCTATTTCAATTTAAAGTTTTATCTTCTTCTTCCTTTATTGGGACGTTGTCTTGTTTTTCTAATTTCTACCTCTCTTCTTGAGTTTCTAACGTTCAGCTCTCTCGCCATCTTTTAAAGGGCCGACCGGAGATCTTCTGTTTGATGTTTTTTCCGTTTAACCCATTTCGCAATTCTATCTGATTATATCTTCTATTTGTGATGTTTCCCTTATGTGGCTACTTCAGATTTGATCTCGCGCTGTTATCCTTTTACTGTTGGTAATATTTTCATTTCTGTGTTTGTTAGCAGTCTTTTCGTTTTTGGCCTTTCTGGAGAGTTTCGTATACAAAAATCACAGTCACACATGTTTATAAAATCCTTGGTTTATTCTCCTTTAACGTATATTTGTTTCTGCAGATTACCTCTTTCAAGATTCCTAAGATTTTTGATGCTTTAGCGGAGTTCGCTCTAACCTCCTAAATATATAACGTTCCGTCCCTTGATATTTGCGTTCCAAGGTAGTTGAATTTGATCACTAGTTCCATCGACTCATAGCCAGCCACAGTTTATATCGAACAGGGGCTTTCGAGATTACCATAGACTTAGTTTTCTCTGTGAATATAATCATATTGAACTTTTCAGCGGTTGTTTTAAATTTAAATAGGAGACGTTGTAAATCGTCTTCGTTCTCTGCTACTAATGTAGCATCGTCAGCGTGGTATATGATCTCCAGAAATTTGTCTGCCATTTTTGGTAATCTTTTCTTCTAGAAAGTATTAAATTCATGACGTTCTTTTTTGGTTTACCAGAGGCTTTCCTGCCCTTTTTTACATTTCTAGTAGTATAGCATCATCGCCTATCCCTTAACGGTTCTTCCTTATTCTCAGTGCAATTTTCTTAAATTTCTTTAGCTATAATATTTACTATTTTACTGTTTTCATTTTCAGTATGGAGGAGGTTCGTGCAATTCTTCAAATCTTTACAGTATTTCGTTTTATTTTAGAGGAATCTTTCATGTGAGTTTATTAAAGAAGTGTGTATATTTTTACACAAGCAAAGTTCTTCCATACATTCTCTTATATTACATTCCTTTTCCATCCATTCTATTCGGAACAAAACCATTTATATTAGTAATGTTTCAGCAGTATTCAGATAAAGATAAGATATTTTTGTGAGTTTCTGCAGCATTATTACAATTATAATTCATATTTCGCAAACGCATTAGGGGAGAACATTTAAACGCGCTCGACGATGTGAAATTAATTTAAATAACTAATTATTAATGGGATCAATACTTTATTTTTAGACATGTTTATATTTTCGAAGGCACTCGCATTATATAAAAAACCTCCAAATTTTATCAAATAAATGAAAGCAATTTAGATTAAGAAGAAAATACCGAGGAGCGTACGATATATTATATCCGATGCAACAAACTAGCCGTAATATCGTTGAAGTCCCAGTAACTCATAGTGGGATAAATTGAATAAATATAGGAAATGAAACACACTGTCGTTTCCGACAGAAATATTTAATATAATGAAAAGTTAATAAAATTGTAAACGTTTTCAACAACGAATTGAGTATTATTCATGATATTGCGTATAAAAATGGTTATCCTTCGGATCTTATTAACAAGTTATTTAGGAAAATGCAAAAGATGTTTAAGATTAAACAATTGACTAATTTAAATATAAACACCAAAGACCCACAAACTAAATATTTTTCTTTGCCGTTTCTTGGAGCAGTTTCTTTAAAACTTAACAATATTTTCAAACATTTTCATATTAAAATTTCGTTCTCGGTTGAGTGTAACGTTAAAAGCTTATTAGTTCATAATAAAGACCCTATTGATCCCCTATCGAAATCTGGTATTTATAAAATTAATTGTTTTAATTGCCCTTCGTTTCATATCGGTCAAACAGGGAGAGCTGTTAATTCAAGGGTGAAAGAACATAAGAATGTTATTAAAAATAATTTAATCAACTTAGATCCCAATATTAACTTTAAATCTGCGTTTGCTGCTCATAGTATATCAAAGAATCATAACACAAATCTTGAAATTGAGATACAAATTTTGCATTTTTGTGATAAAGGCCTAAAAATGAATCTTTTGGAAACGTTCGAAATATCTAAAGCTGTGAAGGAGTCCAAAGACCACCCCGATCATGTGTTGAATGATGTTGTGTTTAATAATTCACCTTATATTTTTAATGTTTTGCTTTAACTGAAGGTAATTTTAGTTTCACACCTGTTTATATAGTCAAGTTACTCACCTTTTCTAGACAGTTAAATGTATTTTGTTTAGTCTAGTTTTGAATTGTATACTTAGATGGCGCTATTTCTGTTTAACTTATCGGATGTATTTCCGGTTTATAAATTGTAGAATGGCTGGTGACGTTGTTTAATAGGTTGTATTTTCAATCTTAAGTAATGTTGGCCCGATTTTGGGATTTTAGGAAATTTAAATTCAAAAAGTTGTAATATGTTTACTTAATTTGATATTCATTTATTTTGGAAACCACCGGCATTTGCGGTCGGTTTTAGAATGAGGTTTATTTATTTGAGGTTAACCACATGTTTCGTTTAGGTAAGCTTTTCTTAAATAATTTGTTGTTAAATTGCTAATTCTGATTGTTCTTATTACAGTCTGAGGATGAACATTAGTTTGTTTGAAAACGTTTACAATTTTATTAACTTTTCATTATATTAAATATTTCTGTGGGAAACGACAGTGTGTTTCATTTCCTATATTTAAACTAGCCGTAGTCCTACTATTACGTCATTTAACACATAGGTACCTGTATCAGAATTCACCAAACCGAACCGATTCACAAAAATAACAACAATCAATAATGTTGGTACGCTGTTACGCACTAAACGAGTATTTTCGTCAGTCTGCAACAAACTGATGGCACTGGCTCTTCGATTAACACAGGGAGGACAGAGGGTTCACGGAAAACGATTAAAAAAATAAAATCTTGATTGTCACTATATACGGGGAAAGTTAAATAAGTGGGCGCCACTCTTTCAAGTCGCAGCTATCCGAAGATCCTAGTCGAAACTCCGAGAACCGACAGCTTACGAAATTCGAATCTACCATCTTGTGCTTTCTTTATATCCTAATATTTCTTATAAAATACGTACAAAAAGGAAAACCCAACAATTCATAAATTATTAAACAATGGGTCCATATATTGAATAGGAGTCAATTCTATTAGGAATAGAAGACTAACACCACAAGTAAAATGAATTATTAAGTTGCTAAAGAATTGGCAACAAAAAGTTGCCTTATTCAATGAAATTTAAACTACGGCTATTTTTCACAAATCTAAGCATTTACCAACAAAACTATTTACTGCTTACAATTTCCACTAATAATTGAAAATAATGGTAATTTATACCTTAATTCGGAGCAAAAAAGGTTGATTTTTGCTTAGTCGACGTTCTAATGAAGAGGGGAGATAGAGACGGTAGCGATGCTGATGTTAATCATAACTAAAACAGGGATGCTAAGTATGTAACGAAGAAATAGATGTTTGCAACAGGTTGCACCGTAGGGATTTTTCCGAAAGAACAAAAGTAGTTGGTTTAAGCTCCGAAAACGAATACCTGAAGTACAGATTTTCAGTTAGAACGGCAGATCTTTGTGTTAAAGGGGGTAATTTGAACCGTAGCAAACCATAATAGACACCTGGTTGTCTCATCCAAGTTATTATCTGTCGTTTCTAATTAATCGAACTTTACCGGCAATAATCATTCTGAAAAACACCACAAAAACTTACCTACAAGAGCAATTTAAGCCCCACCCTATTTTCGCTGAGTACGAAGCGTCTGCCGCCTCAATCCACTAGGTCATACTTTAACCGTTCAAGAAGAAAACAAGCCAGCTGGAGCCGATTTTCAAAATGGACCAGACGCAAACTTCATAACATAATTCGTGGATGTGCCTCTAAAACCTCGTCCAGTCCGTGTCCAAAAACTGTATTCAATGAAAACACACATATCAGGGATAACTTGCGGGATGAGCAAAAGGTGACATAAAACACGCTATTACGGATTACAATAAAGAAATGACAGAAACCAAGCGAACATCACAATGCACTACACAACTAAGTGTACACAAAATATTTTATAATCTAGAAAAAAGGGCTTAAAAACATGTTTTGGTGAACACAGTATTAGTAACTATAAATTTATAAAGGAAATAATAAATTTATTATCAGTTTGCTAAAATGCAAATAAAACGGCCAAAAACTATAACGCGCATGATTTGGTAATTACGCTTTAAATAAGGAGCGCGGAATGCACTGACTGCACTTGCCGGCCACCGTCTGGAAATAATTGTGTTGGAATAGTATAATTGCGCATGTCGTTCATATACCTTAGTCGGCTGAGAATGATAGCACTGGGACTAGTACGTTAGAGTACTGTAATCGCGACCTACGGCTATCGTACATGTTCGTCATCAGACTGCGGAAAGGGGAACATTAAAAAAAAAACACTTATGATACCCGAATATGAATTTACACCCTCCTAATACTTCTCAAAAGTACGTCACCGGTCCATGACAAGCCCTGTGTCAGAACGTACATGTACGTCACCCGTGATGAAAAAGTTAGTAAGAAAGTTAGCGCGACCCTAATTTGTTTTATTTTGTTTAGTTTCTTGTTCCCTTAGGCGTCGGAGTTGAATTTGTACTGCGGTAGTTGGATAAAGAATACTTTCACATGTTTAACTTTGACTTGAATTAAAGAATCAGAATAAATATGACTAATAAAATTCAGATTTAAGATTGTGACTATATTCCATTAAAATAAGGCTTAATCTGTCGAAAAATTCTAATCCAGTTGGATTTTTGCACACACTTTTATTTAAGTTTTATAAGTAACGTGTAAAAAGATCGCATCAATATCAGCGGGCTTCGCGTAGTTTTTCAAGATCGAAGGTCACGAAAATTGCTTTATCGCCAATATCTCCCTATTTGTTGGATGACATATATTGTTATAGAGAATTGTAGATTGGACAATTTTCTAAAAAAAGGGTCATATAAGATTTTTTTGTACGAATAACCGTTTTCACATTATACACACCACATGGCATCAACTGCAAAGAATAAAGCAATTACAGCGATACATTCGTTTCCACACTACCTTCGAAGGAGAATGTAGGTTTTTTACATGGTTTCCCCGGTAGGTCTAATCCATGATGATAAAATTATTATCTTTCCTCCCCATCGTCTTCAACCTATGGCACTTCTTTGTTTCCGTCGTTTTTAGTATCACTGTCTTCCTCTGTTAAATCATCGATGGGGTTTATGTCATCGTACACTGGTCAAATCTTCATCGCTCCCACGCACAACTGCAATCGCTTAACAGCATCTATACCTTGCCTACTACCAGGTACAAACTTGGTTAGGCAATGAGCTGAATCCTAAACAGTGGAGATGAGTAATTGATAACAATCTTTTAGAACCCATAATGGCGTTACTACCATCTGCACCGGACGTACTCCTAATACAATGTTTTGTAATTCTGCGAAAAGTTGTGGCACAAATTGTGGATGTAGGAAAGTGGCATTACCATACTTGTAGTCATAGTTATGCGTCAATGCCACTCCTGATGTTGATTTTTCTAATACTCCCGATGCTATTAACATAGAAGAATTGTTATGGACCAATCTAGCTTTTCCGACGACCCGTCGTGAAAATCGCTTACGGGAGGAAATCTTTAGTAGTATACAGGGTAAATCAAAATAAGTGGGCGCCACCTCCCAAATCCAGCTGATTGTAGGTGGTCCTCGTGGAAGGCCGAGAAGCCGACAGCTTACGGGAATGGAATTCACCTTTATTGTGCCTCCTCCTATATATTTGAAGCTTGCAAAATTCGTACACAAACAAGTACAAAAGACACAATAAGGGGCAGTAAATTTTTAACACATATATAATTAAATTGTTAAAAATGACAGTACAAGAAAATGACAACAAGTGATAACGCTATAAGTTCGAATTACGTATTTTTAATTTTTGAACGTTCAGAAAAAAACTCGCCGCCACTGGTGCAACGGGATTTACGTTTTTCAGCTACGTATACCAGGGACGCTGAAGTTCACAAGAATAAAACAGAATATAATTTGGTAGTTTTATAATTAACAACTAACACCACATATGGCGACTGAAGGTCGTCGTTATATTTACATGAAGGTAAATTTTGAAGTTTGCAAGTTATCGCGAGCAAAAAAAGGTTTCTTTCTCACTGCACAGAAAAACTGGATCTTTATCTTGAATTCCGGTAGAGGCAGGCACAATTCCGGGAAGTAGTTAAACAGGATGATGCAAAAAAATCCACAGGTACGCCCCAGCAGACTGGAATGAATGAAGTCCCCAGCCAGCGGCCTGGAACTTTGATGCGCTCTTCGCAGCGACGGTTACCGCAGAGGGACGGCAGCTGGTCTCGAAAATTAATCTGCCCAAAAGCGATCGGTCAATTCACAAAGAATTGCCTTTACCGGGGTTGAATCCAGTGTTTTCTTTAAATTCGGCAGTAGCCGATGGTCTGTTTATACCCCTTGGTAAAACAGCGAACGAAACACACATAACGGATACCCTTCGAAAAAAAAACCCAAAAGCCGCCCCCGCATCACAACGTAATTACGGTCCCCGTGGATGGACTTGAGCGACCGGAGCCATTAAAGGTGTTAAACTGACTAACTTTCGCAACGGCAATCTGCACTTCCTCCCCCAAAAAAAATTGCACCGTATTACGAAATGAGATGAAATGTTCCAGAATAAGGGACACGTGAGTTCTCGGAAATATGCAAGATCAAGCGCGAGAAAAACAACATGCGGCAATTTCGACACAAAAGGAACTGTCAACATAACTCAAACTTAGAAAGTCGCAACAAAATAGCGAAACGGTAACCCAAAATAAGACTGCAATTAAAACAACGTTATAATTCCCATAGAGCGGCAATCAAACTAAGAAATTAATTCATAGAAAGCGGCAAATATCAAAAGAACATAGCAGAATTGGAATACGATGACATAAATTCCATCGATCATTTAACATCGTGTACATCAGAGAAAGGAATGGTACGGAAGAAGACGAAATCAAAAAACTGCCATGGGTTGAAGACGATGACAAGGAAGAATCGTAATTTTATAAACATGGATTAGGCCTATAGGGGCAATCATGTAAAGAAAAATAAGCGCTTTGCATTCTATCTCGAAAGTGAAGTGGAGACGAACGTGAAAACGACTGCTCACACGTAAAAACCTTGCAAAACATATTTGTGGAGAATTGTCCAATCTACAATTATAATATCTTATTATATTAAATGTCGTACAACCAATAGAAAGCGAGATATCCGCGATATCGTAATTTTCGTGATTTTGATCTTGAAAAAGTATGCGAAGCCGCAATGATATCGATGGGGACTTTTGCACGTTACTTATGCTTATGCTTAAAGGAAGGTGTGTACAAAAAAACAGCTAAATTAAAATTTTTCGGCAGATTTTTTCGATTTATTCGACTGGAATACTAATCATAATTTTTAACCTTTAGGTTTTTGGTACATACTATACCGTGCATACTTTCGGTTTGTAGAGGCACTGTGTATATTTCCGTACCCTCGAGAAATGTGCGTCTTACTCAGAATCATCCAAAGCAAAGTTTATTTAATTAGCACAGTACATAACAATAGCATCCCTTTATAGCATCATGACCCCTTACGAGAGTAGCAGGTACAGCTGCTACTTTTATTATGGCAAGTCGGCGGTACCAGGAATATAGAGTAGCCAGCATTACACTTCAACCGCCTACTATTACCCTGGGGTGTTGCCCGTAGCTACTCGTTTAAGACTAAGTCGACCTCGGAACCGCAATTCTCTTTGAGAAAGTCTGTGAAATATGGTGGTCGCCAAGAATCGAACTCCAGGCATCTTACGTCGCAACCCTCGGCTGCAGCCTTTGAACTACGCGATGTCCTCAATTAGGCACAATCAGAATCCTTTCTAGTTCGTTTTCTATGAATTACTTTTATATTAGATCGCATATTACACGATATTAACCAGGTTTTTCCAAGTAGTTTACATTTTTCGAAACCGTTGCTTTTCGCGTTCAAGGAGGTAAGATTTTAAAAACAGCCTTTGGCACAAAATTGATTGTAATGCAGAATATTAAGATTTGTATAGATAATATCATTTGAATAACAAGAAATTATATAAAAACCTAAATATGTATATTCGTTAGTACTAAATACGTATATGACAACTACGAGTTGTCAGAATATCAATCCATTTTCCCGACGCCACTATTTTTGATGATCTTGCTTAATCTTCAGACAGACTGAGAAAACAAATATATTGAGCCTTCATTTCTTGTGGATAAGTTGCATACTTTAAATTATTACACTCTTCATATACATTTAAATCTCTAATTAGATTTTCATAACTCGTTACATTACCAAAATATTGACAGCACCTTTTAAATGTGCCTCAAAAGCGACAATATCATCACAGAAAAGACATCTTTTCCCATTTTCTTACGATTTTCACAAACCCCATTATTCATAATAAGCCACAAAAACACAGTATTGTACGCGAATGTTGCGAAGATAACAAAAGTCTACAAATGTTCTAATTTGGGTTGAAACGCTTCATTTCCAGAAATAGGAAAGTGGTATGTAGACTAGTATACATATCCTAACAATATTTTTTTATGACATAACAGTAAACTATTTAAGCAACACTTCAAACGTCAAAGTTTTCATTCATCGCACCGAATAATCTTCTTTGGATGCTTTTAAAAGATTCTATGGTAACAAATTAGTAATTCTATTGCGTCCACTACACATTACCTTCTCTTTAGATGACAATAAACACTTAGGAACACAGTTTCGCGTCAAAATCCGAACCAATGTAATAGCAATGTATAGATTGTATTGAGAATTTACTTTACAGATTGATATAATAAATAGAAACACAATTAGATAGCACGAAAAATACTTGACTTATTAATATCTATGACATAGCAAATTTATTAAACTACATAGATTCTATGTAGTTTAATAAATTTGCTACAATATCATGAAAGTTTTTGCAAACAGCCATAACTGCTTTCAATTCGACAACTAGTTTTTCTTAATATTTTCTACGTCCTAAAATCCTTTCGAAAACATTTCTTTAACGTAAAAACCCTGCTGCTGCTAAGTCAGGCAAATAAAGTGTACGCTTTGTTTTATGAGAATTGACTTCCCAATTAGTTCAGAATGGGCAGAAACACTCTTATCTTACAATAATCAACTACCCTTTCGACACAATTGTGATTTGACTCAAGCATTGCCTTACAATATCCTCTTCATCACTTCACTGTAGAATTCACTATTTATTGTTTTTTCTTCAAGCACACATTTATTGTGAATCACACCTGTTTGTCGAAAAAGGTAATCAGAATGGTTTTGATTCCGAATGTTTGGCCATTAGTGATGTTTTTCAAATCTACTGCACAAAGGCTATGCACGATGCAATTCTTTTTTGTGTTTGCGTATCCTTCAAGGCTGCGTGGAACGAAATTGCCACAGATAATCCTCTTTCCAAATCTGTATGTATAATTTATCGACTCGTCTCCTTAGTTACTTTTACACAATTTCACTAATTCTTGCGATAACATCTGTATGTCGCGAGATTTACGAACGCCCATTCTAGTAATTTTGAATATCTTTACGTCCATCTTTGAAACGTTTAAACATTTCAAGCACACGAAGATGACTCAGGTTTTATCACCATATACATTTCTTCTTCTTTTTGTAATAGGTGTGACACCTGATTGATCCAATACTATTATTATTGCTCTTGTGTGCCCAGCTATCCATTCAGTGCTTTGATGGTCGTCCAGGTATGCATGTTGTAACTGGTTTATCGTATCTCGCCAGTCTGGACAGTCTGTTGTTAGACATTCCTTCTACATGGTCATTCCACTCTCTACAGTGTACATCCATCTACCAATGTGTGCACCTGCTATGGATTTTAGAATATTCATTTCCGCGATACAGAATACTGGTTTAGTGTACTGGTGGCTGCCTTTGTCGCTGTGGCATATGTCATTCAGGAGCGTTGCACGTTTTGTATAAGACCGTGCACAGTTCTTAACATTATATAAGTTTTCATTAATATTGCCCTAATTTACATCCTACCCACCTTATTCCGGCTCTGCACATTTTATACTATACATTATACAACGAATCGAACATGTCCCACCCTTTAAACCCCCATGGCCCAACTACAACGAAGAACCAACAAATACAATGGAAAAGCACCTTGTATAGGACAACTTCGAAATCAAATGCCTCAGCTACTACTATACCATGGTACCCAGATAAAATTTAAATTCACTCATTGCTCCATGACGACTGACAGATACATGATGTAAAGTCTTGCGCAGAAACTACCATATATTCGCTTTTAGGTTGGCTACCCTCTGTTGATAAAACTGTAAATTGTTATGTGCTGCTTTACTTTCGACTTAATTTCACGTGCCTCCAGTGCTGCAGCGTTAGTCCGAAAATTGAATTGCCGAACCTCGTATATCTTCGCGCTTAACCTGTTCTACACTCAAATTGATTTAACTTTATAAATACAGCCATACATCAAACTCTTTATATGGTTTTAACTAGCAGTTGACTTACCTGCATCCGTTGGCTTCGCCTTGATACGAAACTCATCCTGGTGAGGAAAATTAATTCCTTGACGGACCTTCGGAAATTCCGCGACATAACGCAGTATATGACGGGATTGAGCGCGGAATTGGCATGTCCTAAAAGCAGCATATACTGCTTCATGTTTGCTAGGGATTCCACTACATCTTTTGATTGGACGTTTTGTGTGTCTATCAGTAAATTTATTGTGTTATATGGAAGCCAACAAAAGGCAAACACCAAAGCCAGAAGCAGCAATATCCATGCCACCCTTTTTCGTTCCCGAACTAATCTGTAGCTCTGCAACAAAAAATGTGTTACTTTCTTCAGCAGTCAAAGTAAATAAAAATTTCTTTAATGTTAAATGTCGGCAAGAAAAATATTAATGGTACCCATTAGTTCAACAGCGCAAACAATATCATGTCGGTTTATTTTATGCTAGTACAGGTTTTGTCTATTATTAGATATGCCGATAAGATAGTGGGCTTGTTATTAGACTCGTTTTAGAAATCTTTTTAAGTGTAAGTAATGAAAATGTTTTCATTTGCTTTGTTAACTACGACTTTTCGTGCCATTTACTGCGGAATTGATATTTCGGGGATTTAACCAGCGCCGTCATCTAATCGAAGCATATTTTTCAAATAATCGGTGTGTCATTAGTTTACAAGACTTATTTCGATGTCGCTTTAATTTACTTCGCTATATACAATGTTCAATGGGGCTTCCTCAGACTACAGCCTACCAAAATAGCTCCCGCATTATATATAAATTAAAAGAACAAATGGAGCAGAAATTACAACGATTTCATTAGTGATGCTATGTGGTATAATGAAAAGCATTTATTTATGTTTACAAGACAGTTTCCAGTGAACATCCGTTTTCTAAAGAGCTATCAAGGTGTCAATTTTAAAACGTACAATGTAATATATCTCTAGAAATAAAATAGGTATAGAATTTTTCTAGAAAACGTTTCTACTACATGGACTCACCCATCAGGCTCTAGATACCTCAACAAGAAAAAAATACGGGCTGTGTGATACGTCATTGAAAAGCTCTTACAAAATGCTATACTACAGCAGCGCACATTTTTGTTCCTAGGCTTAATAGAATGGCCTCCACGAGCTCCAGATTTTGGACCCATTAAATTTTTTTCTATGAGGTCACTTAAAATCTGGTGACACAAAACTCAGCTTCAGCCCATCGCTCAACTGCGACAAGAAATAGTTCAGGACTTCGTAGAATAATGAAAATTATTTTGAACATTTAAACTAATATTTTGAAATTTTAAATACATTAATTCATTCAGAATATTTCGAGATCTTTTTTTTAATTTTTCAGAAACTAGTCGGGGAAACACTTTTTGCTACTAATGAATAGCATTTTGTAAGAGCTTTTCAATGAGATATCACAAAGTGGTGATACCATTTCAAATGTTTTTGTTGGGGTAGCTAGAACTCAAAGGATTGAATGGGTAAGGTTACCTTATGATTCATGATGATTGCCTCTCCACGCTGCAGAAACGTTTTCTAGAAAAGTTAATCTCTATTTTACTTCCAGAGACATAACACATTGTACGTTGTCAAATTGGCACCCTGTATATAGTAAATGGCACACACGCGCACACACACACACACGCACACTCTAGCCTGCCTTCTCTAACAATGTGGTAGAATTGTAATTGTTCAAAACTTCAATTGGCAACGGCATCTATTACAATATATAAAATTGTATTTAACTATGACTATTCATGCAAATATCTCTTCAACCAGTTGTATATAAAACGCGGAAGACGAGTAAGTTACAGTTTTGCGCGATAATTATTCCGAAGAAATTAAATAGGTATCCATGGTACGTAAGGTAATTAGTATATTAAAAGGCTGCAGAAGCGTGTCGCGGAAAATAATCTATGAACGATGAGCCTATATGAAGAAAACCAGTAGAAGTGACCACAGATGAAAACATCTGTTATGTTCATTTTAAAATGTGCCGCTTTGTATGAATTGATTTCTTAATTTGTTTGCCGCTTCGTCAGAATTAGTAACGTTATTTTAATTGCAGTCTTATTTTGGGTTACCGTTTCACTATTTTGTTTTGTCTTTCGAAGTTCGAGATATGTTAACAGTTTCCTTTGTATAAAAATTGCAGACTCTTGTTTTCTTCCGCGCTAGACCTCGAAACGCTTCCTGGAACTCGGAGTATTAAAAACAAATTCCTTCTGGAACTTTTGCGTAAGATTTCGAAATATGGTGCAATATGGTTTTGGAGAAATGCAAATCCCGTTACATTTTGAAGCCAGTCGATCTTTTACCTGCCTCGGCTCCGGACCTTCCCAAAATTACATCTCTAGGGGAGGGCCGTAATTATATCGAGTGCTGCAAGTGGCGTAGAGTTTTGAGTTTTGTTGAGGGGTATCATTAATATGTGTTCCGTCTCGCTGTTGTACCAAGGGGTATTTAACAGACCGTCGGCTCCTGCCGGATTTAATGGGAATAACTGGATTCAACCCCAGAAAAAGGCAATTCTTTGGTGAATTGACCAATCGCCTTTCGGCGGATCAACTTCGAAACCAACTCCCGTCGCCCTGCAGTTTTCATTTGTGCGCTGAATGCATAAAATTTCCGAGTCCCTGGATGTTGACTTCCTTCAACCCAGACTACAGGGTCGTACCTATGGATTTATATAATCTTGTGAACCAAAGTCGTGCCTGTCTTCTCCGAACTTCAAGGTAAAGAATCAGTTTTGTTTGTTGTGCAGTGTAAAATAAACCTTTTTTTGCGCGCGTCAACTTGCAGAATTTCGCGATATTGAACTCTTTTTAGACAACCCAAAAGCGATCTTCAATCGCTATTCGTTTATTGCTTGTAAAAGATATTAATATAGTATTTTAAGCGATCCTCAATCGCTATTCATTTATTGTTTGTAAAAGATATTAAGATAGTATTTTTCCTGTAAACTACGCCATCGACCACACAGATACATCATAGTAGAAATATTGTGAGTCAACGGCGGCGTTTCCTGAACGTTCAAGGATTTTAATTGTAATTATAATCCAAACTTTGGCGTTATAACTCGTGTCATATTTATTGTATTGCCACACTCTATTTTATTATATGTGTTTCAAAGTTTACTGTCTCTTATTGTGTCTTTTGTACTTGTTGGTGTAAGAATTTTGCAAGTTTTAAATATATAGGAGGAGGCACGATCACGGTAAGTTCCATTCCCGTAAGCTGTTGGCTTCTCGGCCTTCCACGAGGACCTACCAATTTGTTACAGTCGCAAAAAAGACCCACGTTGCGGCGCCAATTTGTTATAGGCCAATCGACCTTTTTCGACGATTCGTAACTTACTTGATGGAAAAGGGCCTACAGCTTAGCTCAGAGGAGTAGGGGAATTTCGTGAAAATCGCTTATGGGAGGAAATCTTTAGTTGTGTACAGGGCGAGTCAAAATAAGTGGGCGCCACCTTCCAAATCCAGCAACACCCCGAGTTCCAGGAAGCGTTTCGAGGTCTAGCGCGGAAGAAAACAAGAGTCTGCAATTTTTACACAAAGGAAACTGTTAACATATCTCGAACTTCAAAAGACAAAACAAAATAGTGAAACGGTAACCCAAAATAAGACTGCAATTAAAATAACGTTACTAATTCTGACGAAGCGGCAAACAAATTAAAAAATCAATTCATACAAAGCGGCACAT
>JABXWE010023007.1:0-36080 GCA_014611495.1 Limonius californicus
AAAAAAACATGCGTAACTTCCGCTTCCGGTTTCGGATTTTTTTGAAAAGCTTATTTTTTCGATGAATTTTCGATACACCCCCGCATTCCAAAGCGCATCAAAATCGGAGCAATACTTTCGGCTGTAGGAGCGTCACATACGTACGTACATACGTACATACGTACCCACCCACAGACAGACATTTTTTAAAAACCACTTTTTTGGGTTCCTAGAGACCCAAAACGGATATATCCGGTAAAATCTCGATTTCGAAAATTTTCATGATTTCAATACTTACCCTATACCTATAAGGTATGGGAAAGTAAAAATTAGACAGATTTGAAAACCCACCCAACAGCGACTCCGATAAGTAGAATTTTTTTAATGTAGTTTATAACTTCCAATAGAATCCAGCCACAATTAAAATAACTTAAGTTAATATTTCTCAGGGAATCTACCATATTATCACAAATAACAAAAACTTAGTATGGACCAGTACTAAATGGAGAATTTCTTGGTGCACTTCCCTCCTAGTTTACAATGCCTGCATAATTCCTAAATTGAAAGTACCGTCATCTAAATTCTGATGACAAATAAATTTGACACAACTAATGAAAAGCATAAAGTTAAACCATATATTTTATATTACCTTTGATACAACAAAACAGTTGTAGAATAATGTTATAGAGAGCCTAATATAAACCACTTTCTTTGGCGTATTTGAGGAATGTAAAAGAACAAGTAGCAGATATCAACTTCCACAACGTATTTTTTAATAAAACTGAAAATCATACCACTATTACGTATCGACTTTCCTGTTCAATTATAATTATCAAGCGATATTATCAAGAAAGTTTTCATGCTAATTTAAGTTACTTAGGGGGGCTGAACTGTAATTTAAAATTTTAATATGATAAATCGTTCTGAATAATTTATGATAATTACTCCAGAGCGCGAAGAAGGTCACCTTAGTCTGAAATAACCCCTGATTATTAATAAGAAAACCTCGTAAACTCTTATTGGTTGTTGTAACTTACTAAGAAAAAACAGTTTGAAAATATTAGTCTATAGTTAAATGCTATTGATCTTGTAAGAAATGTCAAGGCGATAAGGTTATCTTAACACTTTGAACGCCATGTGCATATATATTATGCACGCTAGGTGTGTCTGTAGGGCCGTATGTATAGATATTATGCACAGTCAGTGCCTAACTTTTAGGCCGCGTGTATATAAATTATGCATACTTAGTGTGTGTTTCTTGGGTTGTCTGGTTAACTCCGGCGCAGGACTGCATCATATTAAAATGGCCCGTGAAAATTTTTCTTTTTGATTGATTTACGTCAATTTTTTTAATTATTGGCTCAAAATTGAAATATGTAAGTTTCTGAAACTGCTGTGTGCTGTTTTGACCTCTTATTTAATTTAGACTAATGGGAATAAACTCAGAAAAATTGGCTGAACACCAACGAACATATTTTATTGCATATAATTATCAAAAAATGTATTGCAAAAAAATTAAAGTAATTAATATTAGGTAAACATGATACAACTATCAGAAACATACACAAAATAATGTCAATATCAAAAAGTAGGTAAATGAGATTTACTTTATTGTTGATGTGTGCATTCTAGAAAAACATTCTACACAGATTGGTGGTTTTCCTGGACAGGCTGGACAGATGTAAAGAACAGCGTTTCGTTATTTTATCACTTGCATATATTTCATGATTACTGGTACCATTTTCGGTATCTGTCTTAGGGTCAAACGAGCTACTCTCAGACCAGTTGAAACTACCTAGTTGGTACGTGTATTATGTAGAAATGTGCGTGATAATATGTATGCATACGGCACAGAATCAAATAAACTTAATTAGGCACCGCGTGCATATACAGTGTGTCTCACTGTAGACTGCACCACCCCAGTATTTTGTTTATACATTATCGAATCAAAAAATTTCTTTTTTCTGATTATACCTCTCACTAAACTGTAATTTTATGGTATGTTACTTTCCCTTCACGGTGAAATGTACTACGATTCAAAATAAACAGCAAAATTGAAGAAGTCGTATTAGGGATTATCAAAATTTTGTTAATAAAAGTTGTACAGAATCGCCCAAATAAGCTAAATCCAAAATTTCATTACAATCAAAAAATATTGAAACAATTTTTTTCCAAATAATTCCTCTTGGACTTGGGCGATTCTGAACAACTTTTATTAACAAAATTTTGTTGTAAAAAATCCCTAATACGACTTCTTCAATCCAAAATTTCATTTCAAACAAAAAATATTGGAATTTTTTAGAAAAAAAAATTTTTCAATATTTTTTATTTGTAATTAAATTTTGGATTTAGCTTACTTGAACGATTCTGAACAACTTTTATTAACAAAATTTTGTTGTAAAAAAATCCCTAATACGACTTCTTCAATTTTGCTGTTTATTTTGATTCGTAGTAGGCTAGCATTTCACCGTAAAGGGAAAGTAACATACCCTTAAATTACAGTTTAGTGAGAGGTATAATCAGAAAAAAGAAATTTTTTAAATCGATAATATATAAACAAAATACTGGGGTGGTGCAGTCTACAGTGAGACACACTGTATACTATGCACACTACTAACGAGCTAATTAAACACAAAAATTAAATAATTAGTAATATATATTGTCACTGAAGCACTCTAGCAGCAAGGATTTTCAATAAAATTACTCCGGCGCCATCGACCCAACCGCAAAATTTGGCACGGCGTTCAAAGTGTTAAAGTAGTTTGTATATCCTTCGCATAACAGGTGAAATCGTCATAAGTAACGAATTACGTTCATTTATTTGTAACAATTGCATACATTAACAATGGCCTATTGTAGATAAATTGTCATTCGAATGAATTTCGAATTAAAACATTATTTACCCAGATGGAAGCATACAGAGCATGAGACAAAGCAAAATAACCTTTTTTTAATTCGAATCTAAATTCTTTAAAATTCAGTAATTGCTAGTTATTTCAATTAAGAGGAGAATACATAAAATCTAAACAGTTGTCACTATAAAAACATTAACATCAATATATCCAAGATTACAGCATTATGTCATCTTGCACTCCGAGGAACAAGAATACCTTGCATCAATAAACAAATATGTACTCTACTTTGGCAAACCATCGCAAACTGAAGATGCAGTACTTTGCTTGGTACAAGAATTTCAGCTCTAGCATCCATCTACCATCTGGAATACCGGGAGGAAAGTTAATCGCATCGGGTATCAAATTTTTAACGTAGTAAGTGTGTTCCTATGGATGTACGAAAATTTATTCAAAACAGTATATGAAGGTTTGGTAACTTACCTTTCGGATAGGACAAGATGTGAAATTTGAATCAGATAACATATGGGGCATATCGAACTCTTTTGTCTGTATAAAAGTGCACAATCCCAATAAAGCTTCGATTGGGCCTTTTCTGTACTCATTGCTGCGAAACTGGTAGCCAACTATTTCAACCTAACACAGCATTTACTAAAGTACATAATTCACCTGTTTTAATTTCAGTAATATTGTTGAGAACATTAAAAAATAGATTTACCTGGCCTATATCATCAGAGGGAATATCCACATGGAATTTAATTGTCAAGTTCAATGCCAATCCGGTGCGATTTGGTTTGTAACATGATTTCACTGGTAGATTAGCAAAACTTTCATTAACGAAAGGTACTTCACAGTGTTCATGGATGAATTTGTAAGCAGTTTGCTAACAATAATTTGAGTAATTAACCAACACGAATTGTTCATAAATTTCTACTTACATTACAGTTTATTCCAAAGAACAGAAACACTGCAATGATTAATTGAAAAACAATATTAATCATATTACAGAATATTTTACATTAAACGGCGAAACATAAATATCATTTGGATAGCGACACATACACAACCTTCTGTTTATAAAACCACAATAAATGTAAACGAAAAATCTCCAGGGTCATCTCTCTTGTTTCATTCAAAATATTGCTGAAATTTCCGTCGTCAGCATCATAATGACTGTTTCGCCTTTATACGGCCTCTATAAAATTTATGTTGAAACGAAAACTTTGATTTACAGATTGATGGTGACATTTAAAATCATCCTTTTAAACGAAAAATATAACATTTTATTTTAATTAGCTATAATTATTTTTCGTGAGAAACTAAAATTCAAACTTCTCAAACTAATGTTTAGGGAAAAAGAAGAACACGTTCATCAATTTAAAATCTAAAAAGGGTAAAAGATTGGCCTCCGTGACTAGTAGTTCCATATCACATCATGGAAAAAATATTAAAATGTCGTTAACACAATAATCTAAATATAATCTAAATTAAATAAAGTTGTAGAAGGCCCAAGAGAAGGTGGTAGGATGTGTATAAATGGTGTTGCGGAAAATCTCGTTTTTACGCACACCAATGTATATGAAGACGTTCTCCATATGTGACTTTATTCAGATATATAATCATTATCATTTATTATTAAAATTTTTTATTGGTTACACCAGATAAAGAAAACAGGTTCATACCATTGTTTGCCGTTTCTAATGTACTTTTTTTAAATCTGTTTTCACACATCGGGTCATGTATATAAGAGCTAGGACATGACGCATTCTGGAGGCGCTCCTCGTTTTTGTTTGCTAGTAATTAAATTGTTTATATGAGCATAAACAGTATTTTGGAACAAAAAGTGTTGTAACTTTCGTAGTTTGCTTTCTACGATCTTCAAATTCTGTTATATCCTGCGGTGGACAATCACAATTATAAATATTTTTTTTAAATTTGCAATAACTTAAACCACAACAACGTACTTCGGTTTGCAATTACTGATCAATTTCAAACGAACTGCTGAAGACACGAGCAGCTACAGACAGACAAGGATAGAGGATGCCTGCCATACCGCTTTCAGGTATAGACAATTTCGGATAAGAACCTCGTTGAACTTCCGGTGTTACCCAGAAAAATAATTTTCTTTTTACTTTCCCATACCTTATAGGTATAGGGTAAGTATTGAAATCATGAAAATTTTCGAAATCGAGATTTTAACGGATATATCCGTTTTGGGTCTCTAGGAACCCAAAAAAGTGGTTTTTAAAAAATGTCTGTCTGACGTTTGCATCCCTCGCTGTTCCTGTTCCAGTTTAGTTTTAAATAGATTAAGAATTTGTTGTATTATTATTCTTTATTGTATTATTTTAAGTTTGTATTAATTAATCTTGACTTTGTTATTTTTTAAGAATTTTTTGAAAATATTTCTTTTTTTTCGCATAAAGGGTTTTTTAACTACCACAATCGTTCCAAATTTTTGATTACCTCTATAATGTGGGTCAAAATTTTGTTTCGAACACGTGATTGTGGAAGTTTTCCCTTTTACATGCGCGTTTTTTTCTTTTTTTGAGAGAGAGGGGGGGGGTAAACGTTGTGCGGGTCGGGTCGTCTGGGGTTATTATGTTTCCGTTGTTATGTATTTTATGTAAATAGTTACCGATTATTTTTATCAAAAGCAAAACATTAAAAATTGATCTCTCCAATTGTGTATTTTAATTTTACGTTATTAGGTGTTAGGACCATCTGATAAGTCCTAGCACCATAGTACCTGCATTTAGATCTAAGAGACGTTGGTTTGAATCTGGATTAGGTTGGTGAGATTTTTGTAGTGGGGACAAATTTGAAAGTGCGCTTTCTGTCGATGCCACTGCGATGGATGACACGTTCAAAATCGCTACTGGAGTTGCAATTACCCCAGATAGACAAAATTCATAGGTAGGGTGTTCAATAAGCCAGATATGGCCTGAGTGCAAGGAGATGCTTGGAAAACTGCGTCCTAGATCTGGATCAATCAAACAACAACAACAACAATGCTTTACTTTTAATATTGTTTGTATTGACTCGACTCCTTTGCTATGGATTCATATAAAAAACGCTATACCAACTGAGCTACCACCACAGCTTAAATGTTATTTCGGAATTATTATTATTGAACTTGGTATCTAAAATAAATCATTAAACAATAATTGGAACTTATTTTCTTCAAGTCTTGTCCTTGTCATTGCCGATGACATTTTCATTTTATTTCGCTGTTTGAAGGTGTTGTTCAGATTGCGAAGCTGATCTTCTGTTGTACTCATCAGTGTGGCAGCACATGAAGGGCTTTGCCTTGACTTATTGTTGTTTACATCTGCAACCAGACTTGATTTAGGAATTTGTTTGTTACATAATCTACACATACAAAGAACTATGTGTTTTATTGAATATTAATCCCATCTATGCATAAGGTAGTGATGTTTAAGCAAACTAAAGTGCGCTAAGGACACTATGATATAATTACAAACAATTTCAATGACCGTAAATTAACAAAAATATGTATAATTGGTAAATGCAAATATTTGTTATTTAAGTAAGCATTAGAATATAACCGAGTTGCGTATTTATACATGCAAAATAATGCATATAAAATATTATTCTGATGCTAACTTTATCTTTAGGTCTTAGGTCTTTAGGTATAAAAAATGTTATTTCTCAATTTAAAATTAATTAAATTTTTTTGATCTGCTTCCTGACTGGTTGTTCTAATTTAGAAGTACGTCACATTTTCATGTGTTGGCGTGAGGTCGTTTTCTATTTAGACTCTCGAGACTCAAATGTAGGTGGGAAGAGGTAATCACTGCCGGTAAATTTTGTTTGTTACCGTCGATATTAGTGAAAAATGTTTGTTTGCGTGAGACCAGTTGCTAATCGTTCATCAAACAGAAAGCATGCACAATGTAGCGCTCACTACAATTCCAATTTTGTTGCATATTGTTTGTTTGGAGTTATAAAACTTGTTATAGTATTTATTTATGATATAAGTGCTAAATAAAGAGTTTTATGATGTGAGTAGGGAAGTTTGCAAAATGAAGCCGAAGGCTAATTTTTGTAACCCTACGCAATCCATAAAACTCGTTTTAGCACGCCAATCATACAAACCTGTTTACGATCCCGAATAGTTATTTTGCTTTTCAAAATTGAAATTTTGCATAATTTGTGATTTTTGACAGGTTACAAAATTTAATTTTTTATTAAATATCATCTATTTCGTAGAGAGAAAACACAAAATAATTTTATAAATAGATCATGTGTTCACTTTATTTCATTAGTGGATTGAAAATCGCCTCAATTTGTTTCATCATTTCTTTGAGCACATTTGGATTAGAAATCAAAGTTAAAGACCGTAATTTTTCCAGTAGGCTTATAAATTGATATCAATATTATATATATATATATTAATTGATAAAAGATATTGTAATTTATTTAAGTAAGGGCGGTATATGACAACAATATACAATTCGGTCGTAATATGTCCTCCGCCCTCCCTACTAACTTTTGAACGACTGGATATTTCTGTATAAAATTTTGTGTTGTTTAATGGGAAGCTAACTACTACTTTTTAACCCATATTTAAATTTTATAACTTTCAAAATGACGGCTAGCCGCCATTTTGCAATATTATTTTAAATGGCAATTGGGGTCAGCCAATCGAAACTTTCACGAAGGCGAAAGAATATTTAATGAACGTTTTCCCGACCATCCAATTTCGACGACGGATTTAAGAGAACTTATGCAAAAATTTGTTAACACTGGAAGTGTGCAAAACAGGAAAAACCCTGGATGACCAGCAATTTCAGAAGGCAAACAAATTCAGATAGTCGGTGAAATGGTAGTACATTCTCAGCAATCAAGTTCACATGTAGCTGCAATATATGATGTATCGGCGACCACTGTCAAAAAGTTTTTAAAACGGCATAAATTCCATCCACACAAAAAGAATATTTTGCACCAGTTGATTGAAGATGATCCGGAGAGACGCATTTAATTTTGTGAGGTCATGACCCAAACCATTGCAAGAAACCCATCCTATGCTCGCAATATCCGTTTTAGTGACAAATACACATTTTTTGTAAATGGGTTTGTTAACAGACAAAATGCAAGATATTGGTGCGATGAAAATCTCCATGTTTTCCGGGAAGGTCACACCCAATTTCAGCAAAACTTGAATTTGTGGATAGAAATACTTGGCGACCATATCGTAGATCTCTTATTTATCGACGGAAACCTTACTGGGGAATTATACTTAAACATGCTGAAAAACCTCATTCATCCGTTAATAGTTGAGATTGCAGACAATAATCCAAACGAATTTGACTTGCATATCGTATTCCAGCAAGATGGCATTTTAGAAGACGGGTTCGCAATTACCTCAATGCAACGTATCCTCGACGTTGGATTAGTCGTCGTGGTCAAACGGAATGGCCTCCGCGATCCCCTGATCTGTCTCCGTTGGACTTTTTTGTGGGGGTATCTTAAATCGAAAATGTATCAAACAGAACCTTATTCTCTTCTGGATTTACGACGTAAAATAACAGAGGCTTGTGCAAACATCGCAGTTGAAACTTTCCAGAAAGTACGGGAAGAGATATTAAATAGGTTTTTCTATTACCAAGAAGTTCAAGGAGCACACTTTGATCATTTATTATAATAGTATTAGTATTCAGTTTTATTTGTATAAAATAAGTTTGTTGTGTTTTAGAATCTTCTTTCTTCTTCGTTCTTCAATGGTAAACATTTCGAAGGTATACCTTTTTTGCTTCAATTCTGAGTTTTTTCTATAAGCTTGTTATTTTAAATCATCTGTCATTTTTTCTCTGAATGAATAATTTTTATTATAATAAAACTGTTAATTATTTTGTGTTGATATTGCTTTTCACATTTCGTACCTATATGTCTTCGTAGTTTTTTTTTCACTGTTACTTCAAGCCAATTCAGCACTTGGTGTTGCTATTCATGGTTGTGATGATGTAGTCTACACGTGAACAAATCGTGTTTGCTAAAAGTATAGGTAAACATGGTCTACGTGATTTTACGAGGGAAGTTTTTTTATGTTATCTACCTAAGTATGAAGGAAACAAGTTATAGAACAATCAAAATTTTATTTTTCAACATAAGAACCATTAACGCTTACACACTTATTCCAACGTTTTTCTAATAACGCTATGTATTCGAAAAATATGACTCCACAGAGTGTTTTAAGTCCTCATTCCAAAAAGCGACGCCCTCTCAAGTGGTTTTTGAGTTTTGGAAAGAGATACTAGTCACAGTCATCAGTCAAGACCAAATCGTCATCTTTATGACTATACAGTAAGTTGCAGAGAGGTACGGACCAATCACGAAGAGGAGGAGGAGTTAAGGGATGGCGCCAAGTTTAAAAATTTGACCTACTTTATTGTTCTGTCGGTCACATAAGGATCCCGCCAGTTTTATCTAATACATTAAAGTGTTGTACTTTTAAAATCAGCAATTTTCATTGCTATCATTGCAATTTTCATTGCTTTGGATTTTGTCAATCTGTATTTACAGTGTGGCCAGAAATACCTTTAAAATCAGTAATTTTCACTGCTATCAGTTTATTTTTGCTTTAATAAAATTGTTAAGTTTTAGGTTAGGATAGTTAACATGGAGCACAACTTATAGACAGACAGACTTGTGTGTGGTATATGCCAAAAGAAATTTACTAGGGTTTCGCCATTCAAAGAATCGTCATTTGAGAGAAATACACAACAGCAAAGTGGAAACAACATATCGACATATTTATTGCCCCTTTTGCCCCGATGATAAAGCAGAAGGATTTGGAAGCTGTGGCATTCTAATTAACCATGTAACACAAGTGCACTGTTGTAAGTATTAAGCAATGTAATCTGAGTTTCAGGAACAAGGAGGAATTCCAAGCTTGGAGAACAAAGGAAAACAGGGAAGTCGATTATGCATGTGACAAAACCTATACAAATTCAAATGGTGATCAAAATGTTTATTACAATTGTAATCGAAGTAATTGGCGTGGTAGGGCAGTTACAATTTTTAAAATAAACATTAACAATAATTAATTGAAATATTTTAATTTAGGCTTTCAATCCAATTGCACCAAAAGAGCTACGAAGACTGGCGGCAGTATTAAAATTTCAAGAATATGCCCATCAAGGATAATTGCAAAATTTCTAACAAATGGTAATTTGTGAAAAGTTTCTCTTGGATTATTAGTAGTAATTAAGCTGTTATACATTTTACAGGCATGGTAAACGTGCGCCTTATAGAAACGCATGCGGGACATCAAGACGAATTAAGAACAAAGCGGTTGCTGAAACAAGAACAGGAAATGGTAGTGGAACAATTAAAGGCAAGCGTCACAAACGAAAGGATATTACAGGATGTAAGGAAAATTAAGGATAATCAACTGGAGAGAATTAATTTAATCACAAGAGTAGATTTAATATATTTAATTAGAAAATTCAATATAGATAAAAAAGAGGTGCAGATGTCATGTTGGCTACAGCACTAAAAGTTGAAGAATGGACTGCCGAAGGGAAAAACCAGGCATTTATATTTAAAAAAATTGGCAAATAAACATTTTCAATATTGTTTTGTTTTGTATATAAACTGGCAAGTAAGGGTAGTAGGTATTGCATGGTTGGGATTTTACAATTTAGTTAGTTTTCCTGGAGTCACGTGGTTTAGCTGGCAGTAGGAACTAATTTGTTATAGTTTTTTGTGGGGTTTGTTGGGTTGTGGGTAGTTTACTTGGTGGTGGAAACTAATCTGTTAACGCATTATATGTAGGTGAAGGTCATTGTTACTTGAGTGAAGAAGATTTTGCAGTGGGCTTTATGGACAACATCATGGAGAAGAAATTAAGGGATCATAAAGGACTAATTTGTATCGATGGAACTCATGGGACCAATAGAAGGAATTGGGACTTGACAACAGTACTAATTAACGATGATCAAAATATGGGATTCCCTGTTGCTTTTTTGCTTTCTAATAGATTAGACCAAGTAATACAAGAAGTGTTTTTTAGGGGATTAAAAGATAAAATGGGAGAAACATTGAAGTAGAATTTATAATGACTGATGATGACCCTCAATATTACAATGCATGGACTAAGGTGATGCAAACTGAAAGAAAACCTAGACATCTACCGTGTAGTTGGCATATTGTGAAAAATTGGAATATCCAGGGAAGGTCGAAACTAAAAAGGAAAGGAAATAAATTAAGAATGAAGACCTGACCTGAGAAACCTTTTGAAGGAGATGAATTTAGAAAATTTTACAACTTTAATAGAAAGATGTTTTAAGAATTTGGAAGAAGAAGAAGAATTTGATTTTTTAAATTACCTGAAACAGTATGATTATTATGTTAAATTTTTAATTACTAGACAGTAAATTATTTGGGTTTTCAGATACAATTTTAAGAGTGATAATCGAATTATGATGTAGGCTCATTGTCATAGAATTAATGCGAGAATTAATACCAACATTTAAATAAACTATTAAAGCATAATAAAATGAATGGGAATCGAAATATCAGGTGAAACGTTATTTATTTTCTGAAAGTAAATGATTACCTATTTATAAAATTTTTAGGGTGGAAAAATTGTTAGATTTATTAGAAGAACTTGTTGATGATAAAATGTGGAAAAGAATTGTAAACGGCGAGAGGCCGAATGCTAATAATTATCAGTACAAAACTACAGTTCAGACACACAAAAAGGCGGAAGAAATGATAAATTTGATACAGATAGTGGAGTTTGGTAAGTTTCGAGTGAGAAATTTTATATTGTTTCTGTTAATGAATTGTGTGATGAGGATTGTAGAAGTGTATATTGTAATGAATGTGAAGTATGTATACATCAATATGCATGTGAATGTCCAGAGTACGCTGTGAAAACTGCCTTGTGTAAACATATCCATGCAGTAGCTTTGCATGAAAAGGAAAGCGAGAAGAATGTTTCAGGGAGGAGCGAGTCTGTTTCAGGTCTTCTTAGTAGAGAACATTCAAATGAAGCTTTACATATTCAAAAACCCACAACCACTAAAATTCGGTATCAGGATGAATTATATCAATACATAAATGAAAAGTCTAAAAATAATGAAGCAATTGAATGTATATATTTTGATAGAAGTCGAGAGGTATATCTTAAAAAAATATTATAACTAGACGCAAAGGTAAAATATATTTACAGATTGCATTAGAGGAAGTTGTTAATTATACAAAGAACTTAGACAAGGAATCATTTCAGGAATTTATGGACTCGTTTAGACTTTCAAGAATAATTTAGAGCGAAAGAAAAGCAATAATGTGTGCATGAAACGAAAAATCGAGAAACAGATATATTACCCCAATAAGAAATGAATATAAATCGGTGAGTATTCTTTAAAAAGACTGCATAATCATGTGTTTAATATTCAGAATTTTTGTTAGCTAGTGAGTTGGTTGCTGGAAGATCAGCTGGGATTGGTGGAGCGTTGAAGACAGTTTAATCGTTTACAATTTTATAAATATATTTGTAGTTTATTTTTTATTCATCAATATTAATATCCATCAGTTAACAGTTTTCTATGTAATAAATTAAATATCATACAAAATGTGTACTATATAGCATCAGTTGGGTTAAACTTTAGGAATTTTGTATCTGCTGCTTGTATTTTATTTTTTGTAAACAAAAATAAATAAGAAACAGTGAAAACTGCTTATTTTAAAGGTATTTCTGGCCACACTGTAAACTGTAAATACAGATTGACAAAAACCGATGAGAGCAATAAAAATTGCTGGTTTTAAAAGTAAAACACTTTTTTAAACTTGGCGCCATCCCTTAACTCCTCCTCCTCTTCGTGATTGGTCCGCACCTCTCTGCAAATTACTGTATGCTATCTTTATGGCCTCCTGTGTTCGTGCTTCAAGAGGTTTTCCGTACTTTGGGTCATCCTGTCCCATTTGAATTTCTTACACCAAAATTTAACTTAAAAATAAGACGGGGTATTTTCCCCATACACAGCCACCATTATCTCAGGGATATTCTTTGGATTTTGCCTTCTTTCGATAGAAATTTTATGAAGCTTCTGTGTTCAAGTTTTAAATCACTCATTTTTGCACCTCTAACTCTATAGAGAAATGACAAATCTTAAGCGAGTTGTATCAAACTTGAAGGATACACTCTAAAATGTCACACAGACTTGACATAATACAATTATCACGATAACATTTTGTTTTCATAGCTAGTTAGATAATGTTTATTGTGCTAATTGAATCGCTGGTTACTGGATGTATAAAATTGACATCTTACTATAAACTTAATTTATTTTCTTTCTAATAACAGTTGCCCGAAGCACACTGCTTGAGGGCTAGCAGACAAGTGAAGCTCTCGCTCCAAGCGGTACAGTTTATACAAAAAACAATGCAACAGATAACATAGAAAAATCCCCTCGTATTTCGACAGATTTCTACTTACTGCAATGACTTGCGAAGTGGAAGAAATAAATAAACAAATGTAATTATGTGACAGGTATGTAATTTCTTCTTAAATTTCTAAACTTTGCTCTAATTTCATTTTCTTATCTGGCTCCTACAATAGTATCCTATGAATTTTATTTTGCAATTCCCCCATGCAAATGTAAGAAGATACGTAGATAAGAAGAAACGTATTAAAAAATTCCCTTTTACCGAAAGAAAAATTAAAGGCATACCGAACTCAAAGATATACAGTTTAGCCCTTTAGAACGTTGAAAGCCTATTTATTTTATCAATAATATACAGAGCGTTTCGTATGTGTGAAGTAGTAAGGAAGTAATTTTGAATAACACGTGTCATTCCACCTATTCTATTTTATGTACTTGTACATCAATTACAGCTGCAATGTTTCCTCCAGGCCGAAGATCATTTTTAAAACGAATTAGAAAATGAGTGGAAGTGGATGGAAGCAATTTTGAACATTTACTAATTAAATAATGGGATTTTGTAATTTATTTTTTATGTTTGTTTAGCTTTTACTATAGTAGTGTTGCACCAGTGGATGCTTTCCTTTTTAAATATTAATATACGAGTTGTGTTCAATTGAATCCCATCTTTGCTTTATAAAAATGTATTCAACAATTTAATTACAAATAATAACCGTCACAGTTAAAGCACCTATCCCATTGTTTTACTAACCGACGTATACACTGCTCATAGAATTCTTGTGGCTGCTGACTGAAGAAGTCTTCCACAGCTATCTGTACTTCTGCGTCAGACTCAAAATGCCGACCTTTTAATAACCTCTTTTTCAGCGGTCAAAAAATATGGAAATCGCAAGGCCTTAGATTGGGGCTATAGGGTGGATGCTGTAAAACCCTCCATTTCTGAACTTGGAACGTTGGAACTTGAATGTTTCCACTGCATCGACGATAACTTACTGGATGGCTCGTAGTAATGGCACCCAGTTTCGTCACCAGCAACTATTGACAGAAGAAAGTCATTACCATTTTGCCTATAGTCTGTGAGGTGTTGCAGGGATACGCCCATTTGCAAGCACTTTTATTCATTACACAAGAGTCGAGGAATCCATTGCGAACAAACTTTGCTGTAACCCATATTACGAACAATAGTATGAACAGATCCTACACTCGCACCAACAATATCTGAAATTTCTCCAACTGAAATTCGACGATTTTCTCTAATAAGGCCTTCCACACATGCCATATTTTTTTTCGCGAATGCAGTACACCGTGCACCTGGTCGCGGCTCATCCATAGTACCCTCTTTTCCATTCTTAAATTTTCGGCAGCATTCCTTCACAGTTGGGTGCGCAATACATGCATTTCCATACACTGCTTGAATTCGCGTATGAATCTGCAATGGTTGCACACTGTCAGCGCATACAAATTGTAGGACCGCACGCTGAACAAACTTGTACGGATTTTCAACAACAAACACCATTTTAAAATCCAAGTTTTAAAAGTCAGAATCATATTCAAACGCCACAAACTTATTAATGTGTTGCTTACGAACACTACCAACATTAACATACGTCATTTGAATTATTGCATTTGTTTTCAAGGCTAAGTTGATCAAAGATGGGTTTCAGTTGAACAAGCCTCGTAATAACTATTGCTGCAAATTCACAACTAAGTCTGCATCAGCCCTTTAATTTGGGAAAGTACACAATGCCAAGTCACTAAGGTTAATTACCTGACTCAACCGAAAAACAAATATCTTTACTTCACTGTTAATTTTAAAAAGTATCTATACAAGCAAAATACTAAAATACTATTAAGTTTCCATTTTAAAGTACGTACACCGAGTACAGACCTGTAGACTAGTAATAACCGCTCATTCTTTTGGTACGGCATTACAAGCTTCACGCTGAGAGGAAATGACAAGATAACAGCGGCTCAAAGATTCGGCCTTAAAATAATGGTTGTACTTTACCGCTTATTTTACCGAAACCTTTCTCCCATTGAGTTGAGAGGTCTAGAAAATATACAGTCCTTGCTAACACCCACATTGGAATATTTCATTAGAAAGTTCTTACAAAATGATACATAACATTTCTTTCCCCGATTCGTTTCCGAGAAACACTTGTTTTTCACAGGCTCAGCTGTGACATAATGTGATGCTTCTACGTTACTTGTAAGTGCCCTTATTACTTAAAAAATGAACCATCAAACGCTAACACAGAACAATAACTCTAATAAGTCAATAGGGGTCTGCTGTAGTGCCGTGCAATTTTTTCATATCCTGTAGCGTTTATTTTTATATCGTTAGATATCAAATTCAAATTGTACAAATGAATAGAACTTATTAAAAGTACAAACATGTTCAATATAATTGTATGATAATACGAACAAAATACTGTAAAATGAGAAGGAGAGCCTACACTGCAGGCTTTCCTTGTCTTTGTAGGCAGGTAGCGTCCTTTCGGACAATATAAGCTTATCTTTGTCATTATATTAATAATCATTTTATTAAATGTTTGCATACACTGTAGACCATATTAAACAAAATTGCACTGCACAATAATTGGCAAAATAAGACAGCGAATTATTACTAAATTACTGGTGAAATATGTATAATGACTTATGAGGGTAATTTAAAATTACATTATTTCATCATTTTCCTTTTATCAAGAAATTAACATTCAAATAAAAATGCCATGAATATAAACTATTTTGAATGTTAAACTATGCAATATTTTCCTACTCATAACCTGTAATTTTATTGCTCTTGAGAATGCTGCTCTATAAATAATGCATACATTTGTGAAGAAGATAAAAGCCATTTAACATAATTATATCGTAGCAAAGTTCGATTACATAATAGCCCCAGCGGTGTGGTTGAATTATGGATGTACAGTTTTTTTAGAGAGACAACGCTCTACAAACACACGTAATAAAATATGTGTAAATTAAAATATAACAAAAAAGTGCACTTCTATAAATTGTTGCACCTACTTCCCTATCCAGTTGTATTTACACATCGCTATCAATGCCAGTGTCAAAATTAACATACCTCTAAATTTGTTAGTTAAGTGCCTTAGTTTAGCATATGCAAATATTATATGATAATTTAAATTAGCGACGTTTCAGATCCTGTATTGTGTAAATGGTAAAGTATTATCTTTTACCGTCGCATATAAAGTCTACTTAATTCAACAGCTTAGAACTTACGATGTGAAGCGAAATCAAATCAATTTTATTCGCCAAAAAATAAAAATTCTATTTTAGAAAAACTGTTCTTACTAGGTAAACCATTTTTGGGCTGGGTCGATAATTGGAAGATGTCTTAAAAATATAATTATTCGCTACATCAGCTGCCTGGTAGGGCGGTACGATCAGAGTTCCTTCGCCCTGAGTTGATTTAGAACCAGGGAATTGTGTTTTCGAAAGCACGTTCATGCCTTGTTACGGGTTCTTTGTAAAGGTGTATTTTGTTAACATTCCGACTCCATTGTAGAAGTCTTTTACCAAAATTATATTCGATGTGTGATTGTCTGTACTCGTTCTACGCTTCCGTCTATTGTTTTCCTATTAAATACGATTCTAATATCAGCTTCCATCTCGCTTGCTCTCTACTCCAACGGGCCACGTCCCCAGAGACTGCCTTCTCCTTAATGGAAAAGCTTTTCTCATATGAAGATATAATATGATTCTCTATTTGAATCGATGACGAGTCTCAATGATATTAGGACGCCGCGCCGTTCAATTTCCAACTTTAGGTACTCATTGTATAGTACTCTGTCGCCAGTTTACATATCCTGTTTTCAATGTGTTATTGTTGCCTCTACGTTGAACTCTATGTGCCTGTGGTTAGACGTTGATGGTTCTTCGTCGACGCGCCAGTTTCTCATTGTTTGGTTTGTAAATAGGCTAGCAAAGGTTATGTGTAACACCTCTTTTCTAACGGCAGTCATAAATGTCGATTTTTTCCCTTTGTTAGGCAACGGTTTTTGCCTACTGTGATTATTGCTTGAATGTGCGATCAACAGATAAATCTTTTCTAAAATCTACGTAACTTCTGTAGAATCCATAACAGCTGGGAAGATTTATAAAAGTTTGAAGGAAAGGCCGTGTGGCCGAGTATTGAGAGGAGTAGCGGCGGCAGTCTACGTGGGGCAGTGTTGGCAGCTAGGCGTAAGCTTGCATATCTTTGGAGTGATAACTAATTAATAGCGTTTACGAACCTATTACCTGATTGAGATGCGAGTATTCCATAAGCTGCGGCGTGGTGCGAATTTAGTGTTTACCATTTATGTGATTGTATATAAAAATGGGCTGCAATGGCAATATCGGCTGATATAAGCAGTGGCGTCCCTGGCAAGGTTATGGTTTATATCCCATGAAGTGTTATATGTGTTTAACCAAATAGTTACGTATTATCTACTTGGTACTATACGTGTTTTAGAAGCATTGGATTCTATTATGGTTGTTATACAAGATTGGTGTGGCTATGTAAGTAGTTCTTGGAAACAGTAGCGTAGTGAATATAAGTAGCTATATGAGTAGATAATGTGTGTGGCATGATTAATCATTATTCCCCTGGTAATCATTCGGGAGGTAGTCAGTCGGCAGAGGTTACATCGAAAATGTGCCTACATCGAATTATTCTTATTATTATGAATGCAATATTAAGGTAAGAATGGCATCGACTTACTTTTACGCGGGGGTGTGGACACTAACGATACTCTTCCCGTCGCATGTGGGACTGAGCCCCCCTCCACGATTTCTGCGAAGAACAGAGACACTGGCTGGACTTAGTCCTACCCTGGAACCCCCTGGAGGATTGATGCACCAAAAGATATGCACAATTATCGTAATTACTGTATGACTACGCATGACTGCGGCCACAGCAGCTAGCCGGCAGATCAGCATCCTTATCCTGTTCGAGTCCCAATCCAGGAGCAGGGACCCCCGGTGAGTACAACTGCCTAATATTTATTGACACATCAGTAAGTCTGTGTCTTATTATGTTGCATGTCACCTGTCTGTCGCCGCCAGTGAGTTCTGATCGCATCCGCTGCTTGTTTACCCAGGAACTGCATAAGTGAAATGCAGAAGCGCTGTTGCTAGATAGATATACAAAAAGATACTCATCTATTAGGTTAGAGTCTGTGATGCCCCTAAGCAGAGGTGAGCTTTTGCATCACAGCCTGGAATATAATTATATTATTTTAATTGCACCAGTTGATGAGGCCATTATCATCCTTTGGTGGTGATTTTGAAACTTCTTCCATAAAGTAGGCTGAGACGAGCACTACCTGTCTCTTGGCTCCCTCAGTAGAACGCCCTGTATGTCCCCAATTAGATTATGTATAACAGTTTTTGAGCGTAGTGTAACACACAATTTTAAGTTATCAGGCGTACAAGATAAAATTATAAAAAATTCAGAGGGCCCTTATTTTTGTTATAACACACTCAGCCTCCTATTACTTCATAGTTATTAACGTATGGTTCAATATTATTTATAATTCTAAACCACAACATATGTAATTCTGAATGCACAAGTTAGCATCCGCATTCCGAACTTCTTATCGGTTCCTAACACGTAGATTCACATTTTAAAAGTGCCCTAAAAAACTGCGAGACAAAATCTATATTACATTAAATGGAACATCAAGTGTACTTCTTAATTTTGCAATTTCTCGTTAATAGTTGACTAAAGTATTATACGATATGTAAATGAGTTGTGTTTATTTTTTCTTGTATCGAAGGCCGAAAAATCGGATGCAGCAAACCATAAATACCGTAGAAGAATGGTGTTCTAGAACGGAACGGTTGGTTAATCCGACCAGTGTAATAGCTTTCACACGAAAAAGAAATCTTCAGGATTTGAGGGGATTATATATGCGCAGGCAACTACTCGAAAGGGTTACGAAAGTCAAGTACCACAGGATCACTCTAGACACCAAACTATCTTACAACTCCTATGAAAATAAGATCATAGCAGCAAAACATGGCACACGATACCAACGTCTATGGCTCTACACCAGGATGGTTCCAACTGTTACCTATGATCCTTTGGCCAGGTGGTAATAGACCATCAACAAAAGAGTACAAGATAAACTCAGCAAGCAACAGAAGTTAGCTTGCTTTGGTATATCAGTGGCAATACTATTTCAAAGATCTTCAAAAATATAAAAATCAGTGTACTGGTTGGTAGCAGAAAATACCATCAGAGGCTTTTAAAAATGTATGTTTATTTACAGAGGTTAACCTGTACGCGAAGAAACATAATTTAAGGGACAGCTTAATTACAGGTTAAATGAGCATATTTTTCATCAGATTTTCCTTTAAGCTTTGCATTTTCAAAAATGTCTACCAACTGTTATGGCGTAATTGCATTCACGGCATTCACTATGACCTTTTGTAAGTCCTCAATTATTTGTAAACATTTTGCATATACAAAATCTTTAAGATGTGTAAACGTAAAGTAGTGAAGTGGTGTGAAATCGGGCGCTCGCAGGGGTCAACAATCAGTACTTATTAGTATATTATCAAAACTATTCCTTAAAAAATTCAACGTTACACCATCTTCTTGTTATAAGCTTAGCTAAAGTTTCTCCTCGTAGAGTTGACCAACAAATAGTATTATAAACAGTTGATGATAAGAGTTGGCATTAAGGTTACCATAAATAAGTGACCTAACTATTCTTTTCAATATTGTCATCCAAATTACAATTTTAATGTGATTAATAAGGTCCCCTGATATGTATGAGGATTATCGGTTAACCACGTACGATAGTTTCAGGAATTTTCGTAGACACTAAGATGAAAACATGTTCCCCTGCTGAAAAATTTAACACCTAAACTGTCACCGTTGTTGAGACGTGTATTAAAATTTGCTGGTAAAAACTCTTGTCCGGTAACTCAGTTACAAAACTCTCTTTTACAGACACTGCTTGTTTCGTGTACCGTTGGACAATGCAATGTATACATGTGCTCATTGAAAATTTCATAGCGGATATTTTGTTCAGTAACTGCTAACTACTAATTGCTTTTAAACGAATTGAAGCAAGAACGACAGGAGTACTGCCGAGTACGATTTTAGTCATGTTCGCCGGATTCAGAAGGCTTTTATAATAAAATTATCTTACTCCACTTTCAACAACATGTTCTCCTAAAATTACATATTTGGTATTCTTTTCAGAACAAAACTTTATAATTATATTTAGTATTACCTAATAAAGAGCCTGATTATAATCTTTAGTCTTGAAGAACTATTTTTACTTGAGGATTACAAAAGTGAAAACAAGGAACACCCGAAACTAAAGCAATTAAAATGTCAGTTCACAGGCGAGATGAACTCGCATCATTAACAGACTTAGAGGATGAAAGTACCAACAAACAACAGGTTCGCCGACAAAACGAAACGTACTATTGATAACAATGGTAGCTCACGTGCCCTTCAGTCATTTGTGAACGCACTGGGGAATCGATACGAGGATTTTACATTTTACAGACACGTTAAGCAACCAAGGGCGAATTTGCATATTCCCCAAGTTGTCAACAACAACGAATCGAATCCGATTCAACCTTATACACATCTCAGCAGGAACTTTAAATTTCTTACCTATATAAATTCTGCGCCCTTCTTCAAAGGGTATGTAAGCGAAAGGAAGCTATTATTGCTTATGTTCCTCGGTTCCTTGTCTGGACATGTTCATGTCCGTCGCCTCTTCTCTGCCACGCCTTTCTTCTCAGCGCTAAGGTAGAAGCACGGGGGATCTACAATTTAACGTCGAATCCGAACGACAGACATGTTAGTCTTGATAATTTACCTGAAATGCATAATTTTTGCAACCTTATATTTTTTTATTACACTGCATAAACTACAATAATTTTAGCTCTAAACGTTTTGTAATATATCTAAAAATACAAAATTGTGTTCGCTTACTCGTCAACAAAGTAGCGCTATTTGATGTACCAGTAATGTCGTGTATTTCGAATAAAATTCAACAGATGGAAGTAGTATACTACTTTTTTTAAATAGGCTCAAAGCAGAAGCGTATACATGGTTGCAGCCCCAGCTTTAATAATTTACGTCAAATATTGAAGTAGACAAACGGGGTAGAATCTGAAGGGGTTAAAAATAGATTTATTAATAAAAAAAAATATTATTAGGAGTATGATTCGAGTTCCTAAGGTCCATGAAACACAGCAGACGCTCGATAACTGGAACTAATTCAGATCCGAGTGTGTTCACCTTATCGAAGTGTTTACATTAGCGAGCGTGATTTTGCTAACCAGAAAATTATTAAAAGAATCGTTTAATAACACAATTAATATTTTTTTGCTATTTGTGTCACTCCGGCACGCATATTCAGTAACGACAGACGTGCTAAAGCACCTCGGCTGTTTTCGGTTTTACAGTGACGCGGACGCGCTAGCTAAAATCAGTGGATCAAGCAGACGTGCTATTTTCATTAGTCTTTGTACATGTTTAGTGTGTTTGTGTTACCGAGCCAAGATGAAACTATTACCAAAATCTTGTAATTATAATACAGGAAGCAGTGAAAATCTATTCAGAGCACCTCTTACCACAAAGATTGAAGTTGAGGTAAGAGTAACAAAAACATTTTCTATTCTAAGCATGGTTAACCTCACACCCGAAACTTTTTTACGCCAAATAGTTTAGTCGACTCAACTGGGATCCCTGCTGCAAAGCGATTATAAAATACGCAAGTTACGTTATCACTTATATTTTTTGAAACGGCAGCTTTATACATCTACTTAGCGAACTCTTGTTAAATGACATTTGACATTTGTTACATTGAAATATATTTTGCAATAAGATGGCTAAAGATAAGTAAAAAGGATGAATCACTAACCACGTTTACTGTTTGTAGAAATGGGTAAAAGAATTGGAGAATTTAACAAAAGAATCATGGAGCATCACTAAAACTTGGACGGCAAAAGGCATCAAAGAAGATAGAAACATTTAAGAGGATATATCACTGCCACAGAACTACTAGAACCCAAACTTCTACCTCGACTATGACGTCTTCGTCAACATCAAAAAAGTTATGAAAAAGTCCCGAAATATTCAGTGTCCTGCACAATTATACATAACAATAAAAAAAATTATGTCAACTGCTAAATCAAGTTTCTTAAGATCACAATCATCGGCTTTTGTGTGCGGAAAGCCTGCGAAAGAGGCCAGTCAGTGAAGAAGCTAAAAATAAAATTTTACAATTATTTGAGAAATGACATTTCTGTTAGTTCTGCATACCATACTTACTGTATGACCATAATGGAGGAATTGGTAGATAATTATGAAGAGAATGTTCTTAATAGACATTACTTCCCTACCAAAATCGATGTACAATCTCTTTGGGGAACACATTTTAAGGCTCATTATGGACCAAAAACTGGAGAAGGGATGCTGGCTCAAGTGGAAGATTGCCTTAAATTGGCTGCCGAAACTAACGGAACGTTATTTAAAATCCAAAGGATTGAAACTGACTATGTTGTTGCAATTTGCACACCTATAATGCAGAGGACTGCTAAACTACCTCAAGCATCAGAAATTATGTTTGTGGACGCATCTGGTAATTGTGATGTACAGGACCACAAAATATATTTTTTGTCACGCAAACACCTGCAGGTGGTGTACCCCTAGGTTGTATATTGAGTAGCAGTCAGAAAGCTGATGTGTTTTATGTTGCTGTAAAATTACTTCATGACTTATTACCTACGAAAATATGCCCTTCGGTAATCCTTACTGATGATGACTTGGTCTAAAGAAATGTTCTTAAGCTAGTTTGGCCTAAATCAACGTTACTCTTGTGTACATTTCATGTACTAAAAGCTTGCTGGAAATGGATAAAAACTTCTAAAAACGGAATAGCAAAGGAAGATGCCCAAGGCACATATAAACTTTTACGAAATATCTTGACAGCCTAAACAGAAGACACTCTGGATGAAGCAAAGAAACAATTTTACGAGTTTGAAAAATATCCACAATTTAAAAAATATGTCGAATCCATGGTACACAGAATTGAATTATGATGTTTATTCTACAGAAGAGAACTAATAATACGTGGATCAAATACAAACAATTACACTGAAGTCATGTTTAGGCTTTTAAAAGACAGCTTTGGAAAGAACGAAAGCTTTCAATTTAACACAGCTTACAGATTTCATTGTTACCAACTTTGAGTGTTGTTATAAACAGCGTCTACTTGATTTGGTTTTGAACAGGGTTTCAAAGTCGACTCATTTTCGATTCCTGCATGACGATAACGATGTGCTTCCTTCAAATATACTGAATATAGGAGATTTAGAGTACAATGTTACTTCAACAAAGGACGAAAGTGTTGACATGCTGTGTTGTAGATGTACTTGTCCTGTTGGATACAATGGGAAACACTGCAAGCACCAAGCTGGTGTAGTTAAGAAGGACAATATACTTACAAGCATCAATACGATATCTGCAGAAATGAAAATAAAGCTGTTCGAGGTAGCATGTGGAAAAATGCCAGAGCCAGAAAGGTTTCTTCCGCTCCAAGGTTAAAGTAATTTTAATTTGAATCCTGCAATGAGAAAAGAGACAGCCAGAGATTTTTTACTTGAGACAGAAGAATTAAATAACGACTTAACTGTGGAAAGTATCGGAATTCCCTCGAATTGTCCTTAAAGAAAAATGGAAAGCTTATTCAGAACAAAGTTTGAAGAAAATTGACGAGAATCCTGTTGCTTTTTATCCTGCTGTCTCCGCTTTTTTTAACAATAAAGAAAAATACGCTAAAAGCGATAACAGCCTATTGTCAGGACTGCACTATTCCTTTAAATATACAGGTGTAGCTTCAAAAACAAAACAAAGGTGCGTAAAAAAGGGAAAGATGATTAGATTACTCTGTAGCAAGACGAAAGGTTTCTACGGGAGACAAAAGACAAGTAGCAGCAGGTCGAAAAATGCAGAGTTTAAGACAAAAGAAGACAACAGCTCCACACTCTTTACAAACATGTGTGGAATTAAATGTAGGGTTGGGTGACAATAAATTTAAAAAATAATGTTTTATTTAAATAACTTAGTATGTAGGTTTCTTGAATATGTTTTATATCATACTTTTTACTTTAATAAACGCGGAAATAAATACCTTATATATTATTCTGGTTATTTTAAATAAATGACACTTGCATATTAAATGAATTGTAAATTATATAAAGAAACCGAATTTCCTGTCAAATGTATCAGGTAAGTAAACGCAGACGGTCTACGTCTACCCCGTCTGCTTCTTCTATACTTCGCAAAAATAACCGAAAAGGAACGCGAGTGGCTAGCACGTCTGCTGCTACTGAATATGCCTCCCGCACCTAGTGCAACCTCGTCTCTGATTTTCGCTTTGTCACTCAATCTTAAACACTTTCTTTTATTGGATGTGGATACGTAGCCGTAGGTAGGTAATTCATAAACGCATGTAATATGCCTGACTTAAGTTTAACAACGACTATAATAAAATCAGCGCAGCTCCTACAAATAATTTACTGAGAGTCACGTTGTGACCTTTCGGACCTTTTGCGAACACTTTCGCCGGGTATACTCAGAGCCAGGGTTCAAATCAAAAGATCTTGCTGTAAGTTAAGAGTAATTAATGTCAATTTATTTCCTACTACCTGTACAATATTAATTAAAATAACTAAGTATGTGAAATAAATTATTCTTTATAAACAGGTCCCTCAGTGTATTGTTACGGGTATTAAATAAACAATATTTGCGACTATAAGAATATTAATAAAATCCGTCTGCCTGCACGTTCGGGCTCCTAGGGAATTTGACGGTAAGGATTGGTAACTGCACGGTCCGCCGTGGTCACTCTGAAAGTCTCCAAATTGACAGCTTTCGGTACGGTACTGCACGGGCTCCGTGGTTTGTCTGCTGTCAGTGATGCAATCCCTATTAAGGAATCGTACAACTTTGAAATAAGTTTATTAAACGGATGACCATGGGCGTACCCAGCGAGGGGCAGAGGGGGGCAGCTGCCCCCCCCCCTACAAGCAAAAAAAAATTAAATGGTTATAAAGTGATGAAACGAAACAAAATTAGGTAGGCGATGGCGAATAATCAGTTGTTTACCACACTGAAATGGTGTAAAAACCGAGAAGTATCTAGAGCCACCTAGCGATTGGACCAGATGGTCTGAGAAATACAAGAGCATAAGAAAATTTTCAGAAAGCTTCCATGAAATCGTCAATGCACTAGAACATTTCTCGGTCGAAGGAAACTATGCTACAAGAAAATCTGCCTATCAATTGCACTGTGCAGTTATTAAACCAATTTTCATCGTAGGTTTAGTCATGATTGCAAAATACTCTGCGATTTTGGACCCGTTGTGAACGTTCTACAAGGTAAAAATATGGATTTGATTATGGTAAGGAAACATATTGGTCAAATCCTTGATGTCATCAAGAAGGATCGACAAGAAATTGAGCACGTTTCTGATGAATTACTTAAAAAATCACGTGATATCGCGGAGAAAGTCGGGGTTGAGTTATCAGTACCATGAATCGCTCATAAGCAAATACACAGAAGTAATCCGCCACTGAGAATATGATTGAATACTGGAGACGGTCGTTGATCATCCCTTATCTTGACTCCCTAACATTATCTTTGAATGTTAGATTCTCACACGAAAATACACCTGCTTTTGCCTTATCCCATCTTCATCCTTCATACATGCTAAAAATGGCGTCAAAAGATTTGGAAAAAAATGCTAAGTCTCTCATGGAGTTTTATGAGTTGAGTGATATCTCTGCAGAATTAGATTTGTGGTATAATCTGTGGAAAAAGAAGGATTTAGCAGGAGCAGGAGACAAATTAAAGGACATTGACGTGGCTGCACTTTTGGAGGTGGCTAATATTTTTTTCCCTGCAACAAGGCACGCACTCCTCATTTTAAGTGCTTTCCCGTCCACCACGGCTACTGTTGAACGATCTTTCAGTACCCTTCGAAGGGTAAAGACCTGGCTCAGAAGTACAATGGGAGAGGACAGACTGACTGGGTTGTGTTTGATGAGCGTCCATCGGAAATTCTGCAAGGAAAATCAGGACTGGATTGAAACGAAAGTTTTGGACAAGTTTTCTTCAAACCCAAAAAAATTATATTAGTATAAGACATGTAACTAGAATAAAAAATTTTTTTTTCATGCAAGTAATTGTAATTACTACCATAAAAGAGCACTGCTATAGTTATATATTATTTTCTTACATTTTTGGTTTCATTCGCCTTTTCTGTCCTGAAATGTCACAACCTGAACGACCATGGCTTGCCCCCCCCTAGTTTTGATCCTGGGTACGCCCTTGCGGATGACAATTATTAATGCACCTATGCAAGGTTATGATTCTAACAAATTTTGAATCTCGGTGAATACAATGACAGTCGGTCAAACACCTGTGAAACGCTTATCGTCGGTACGGAATTTTAGAATGTAAACAAATCTCTTTTGTACGTTATCAGGATTGCGGTGTGTCGGGATACTTAATAAATCTGAATTAAACTTCTCTAGTGAATAAGCCGATGCAAATCAGCTGGTGCACCTTAACGTTTTTAATTCTTAGGACTTACTTATGCCTTCAACAATTACATTAATTAAAGCCGATGCAAATCAGCTGAATCTAACGTATTGTTGTCGTATTTATAAGTAATAATTAAGCCGCAAAGCCAGCAGCCAAAATTATAACTGAATACGAATCGTAGAAAGTTTATTATTTGCGGAAACGAGCGGAATTGGTAAATCAGGATTGCATTTATGGGCATTATGCCGTATCGGCGAAAGTTATTCTGTAGTATCAAATAATTTCGATGATTGGAAAGTATTCGGGTTGTACAGGAATTGAATTTAAATAATTAAATTGTTTGTTTAACGGAATTCTCGCCACGGAATCGTAAATATTCTGGATCTAAGAATATAAACGTTTACGTTGCTAGCGAAACTATTCGGACTTGTAACAGAATGTAATTTAAATAATTAAATTGTTTTTAACGGAGTTCTCGCCACGGAATCGTAAATATTCTGGAATTTAGAATATAAACGGTTATTTCTAGCTAAACTATTCGGATTGCACTGTCAGTGAAGACTCGACTGTTATGTTACAAGTAAGACTCATAATTAATTCTAAAATTCAAAGGGCTCACCCTTTTATACCAACCCTTTCGGAACGGTTTTACTCGGTGATCGTCGTCCTGCCAAACAAATGGAAGGAGGAAGCCTCGTTTGTTGAATTCGAGCGCTGCTAGCACTCTTTTAGCGAACCACTCACTTCAAAATTTATTAAACAAATTCTGTCAGTGATTTCGCTAAAAACTTCGTTACAACGTATGTACATCATAAAAACAATACAAAAAGAAATGTTTACGTTATCGAGCTCTGCAGGTTGTTTACGTTATCGGGCGTTCCATTTGATCCTATAGTAAGAATTCTGTGTTTATATTAGCGCGATGTTTCCATTATCCGGTGTTTACGTAATAGAGCGTCTGCTGTATATTTAAGCTTAAGAATTTTTGAGTAACGGCATACCAAATGTGAAATGTTAGAAACAATTAAGAAGACCTCAGAAACACGCTTTTTATGTAGAAACTGCATTGGTGTACCTTTTGTGCCTCTACCAGGTAACATAGTTTTTTCATAATTTATAGAACGGTATTTTTTTTAATTTGGCGGTAGTTATTTTGCAGCAGGAATTTTAAAAAATTCATGTAGTAAATAATTAACGATTCCTAGGCTGATTTGTAATATTATAATATTATTATAATCTAGAGCAACAACCTATAGTGATATTGCACGCTGTTTGACGCAAATATTAAGAAAACATTTCAGAGTATCTAATATAATTTTATTCCTATGTTAATGCTAAATCTGTTATTGAACTTTGTAATTCGCAAATTATCTACCAGGGCCACGATATTGGTGAAATGTCAAAAATTTGGATAGAGCGTTGTAGCACTTTCTTAATATTTAGGCAAGGCAAATCCGCAATACTTGCAATTCTTATTGCAAAACAAACATGAAATAAACAGCCAATATACTTTAGTTAATTCAAATTTACAAAATTAATAACACTTTAATGCATGAACAACTCATTTCTAGATAACAACAACTTGTAAATATTAATATTAACAAACTTTTTCGACATCTAATAATATCTCACATTTTGGTTTTAGCGTGAGGCTGTAGGGCTCCATATCAAGAGGAACTTGAGTCTTGCCATTCAGTTGGAACTTGAAGTTCTTTAAAAGCATTACCAGTCCCACTTTGACTTGCATTAAACCAAATCGTAAACCTACAACAGTTAAATAACGGTAGCAGTTAACAAATTAACTATTAAATTGTTTTAATTGCAATAACAATGAGGTCGAAATAAGGTAAACAGTAACATAGTTCATCGCAAATAGTTATTTAAATTACTAAGTGATTGGTTCTATATGAAGACAGCGTTAAAAAAATAAAACAGCCAAATCGGAATTAAGTATAACAAACCTTCCTCGATATCCACTGACGTGCAATAATATTTTATATAGCGCGGGAAAATTAAAAATTTAGTACGTAGCGTGCTTTTTAATAAACATATTCGTACAGCATTTTTTACAAAAGTAATTACCCTTAGGGACTTTTATAGACTTTCCTTATCGTAAATCACAAAATATATTACCAAAGTTAACATGTACTTAAAAAATACAATATAATTGCGGTTTAGGAGAATTTAAAACTCATATAATTATTTTTCTTCTGGACATCGCAATCGAAATACTAATTATATGTCATGTGGTCTTTTGACAGGTATAAAGTTGTACGGTTGATCACGTACCTACTATAGTTTCGGGAGTTTACGCAGCCGCTAAGATGGAATCATGCTTTATCACTGAACATTGTAACATCGAACATTTTTAGGTTTTTTTTAATTAATGTATATTGTCGAGGTTTTTCAAAATCTGTTGGCATCAACTCTCGCACGATCGGCACTTTGTATAAGTGCATATGCAGTACTATTTTGACAGCCTTTCCACACAAACCGCATGAAAGACCTACAATGTAAATATCCAGTAACTCAGTTACAAAAAAAAGTAATATGGGCTTTATCCGTTTGACAAGACAACATATTAATGATTGTTTTAGGACTTACGTCCAGTCACTATTTAGACACAGTATAAGCACAAATTCCCTGTTTTTAGACATTCCTTTACAAAAGCTATCTATTTCGTAATACTATTTAACAATAGGATGTACGTGTCTCGTAGGAAAATTGCTCTTGGAACTGATTGACGCAAGAACGGTAGGAGTACTGTCAAATGTAATGTAATGTAATGTAATTTTGGTTATATTCACCGAACTACAAGTAGGCTACGAAAATTAATGTGTCCTACTGGTCTGTGAAGCCTATGTAAATTTAAAATTATGCACTTCATATTCTCATGCAAAACATAACTTTATAAATTGATTGTCTTACCTAATAAAACGACCGATTACGACCTCTGATTCTTAAAAAAACCTATTACCATTAGTTTAGGATTATAAGAACAGGAAAAATCAACATGTCAAAACGAAAGCAATCAAGATGATAATGCATAAATGAAATGCACACATACCACTAATGGACCGGTAAATGTAAATATTGATAACAGGTTTGCGGAAAAGTGGAACGTATTGTTCAAGGTCACGTGCTCTTCAATCATTTTCGAACACAGTATACTACAAATGTGTATATTTTACATTTCACATTAAATAGTATTCCAGCAGTTGTTTAATTTGTTTAGGACCTTCTTGTAATAAGTATTAATTTTGTTAAATACTATCTTGAACAGTATAAACGTCGGAAGACGCAGTTTAGAATTCTTACCGATGCAAGTGCGGGGTCCTTCTCCAAAGGGCATGTAAGTGTAAGGAAGCTGTTTCTGTTTATTTTCCTCGGAAAACCGTTCTGGATCGAAGTTGTCAGGATCGGGATAGTATTCGGGATCATGATGTATTGCCATAATGGGAATTACAGCTTGCATTCCCTTTTCGATGACAAGGTCGGTGTCCGGCATTTTATAATCCTTTACGGCCACCCTGGTTATGGAATACGCAGGTGGATATTTTCTCAGAGTTTCTGTAAAAAAATAATATAATATGGTTGAACTTCTAGTTAAAAGTATTTTTTGAATAGGATTTAAAATGGGACTGTTAGAAGGTTGCCCGATTTAAATCAATGTTTTGTTTATTAAAATAAATATGTCTGAGCAGAGTTGGTGTGAAATGATTATATAAATATTCCTTTACTTCTGAAATGGCGATTGCATGTCACAAAAGTAATTGAATAAGACACATGACTATTAGGAAATGTTTCAACATATCGTCCCGCCGCTGTCATAGAATTACACTGGCTTTCCTCATAAACTATTTGATTACATGTTGTAGACGCGCCCATGCCACCACATCGTTTGTTGCTCATTTACTAAGATCGTCTCTGAAAATCTCTAACAATTCCTGAAATTATCGAATTTAATGTCGTATTACTAATAAACCATTAATCTTGTCCATTTTTTAATAGCTCTTATGCATTGATTGGCATCGTGGTATGAAACAGTATAAGTGAAAACACAATAACTGTATACAGGATGTCCTGAAAGTAAAGGCACACAGCTTAACTACAGCTTCTTGAGGTCGAATGGGACGAAACATTCCTTAGTACAGAAGTACTTCCTTAAGAAGTTATGGCGCCTTAGAGAAGAAAAATATTATTAACGTTGGGTATATTTCAGACAAAAAATGGCAAATCAAGTCGCAAATCGGCAAAAATCCACTTCAGGGGAAGCTGAATATTCTTAACGTATTGTAGAGGGCGCTGTCGGTTGATTTTTTTTCGTTTCCTAAATGTTAATAAACAGAAACTTCAAAAACAAATTAAACTTACTTAACACAACAACAACTACTTACTACATTCAATAATTCTTTAAGGCGCCATAACTTATTAAGGAAGCGCTTTTGTACTAAGATATGTTTGATTTAATCGGTCCCATTTGGCCTCAGTAAGCTGTAGTTAAGCTGCGTCCCTTTACTTTCAGGACTCCCTACATATACAGTGCGGTCGTAAAATGTACTCCCCCCCCCAACTAATTTTTGAACGACTTGATATTTCTTCACAAACTTTTGTGTGCTTTAATGAGAGGCTAAATACTACTTCTCAGCTCATATTTAAATTTTATAAATTTCAAAATGGCGGATAGGCGCCTAACCGCCATTTTGACGGCTTGATGGTTGAATGCAAAAACATCAGATAATTATTTAAATTGTTCAAAGTGCGCATCGTTGTTTTTGATATAGAGGTGAGTCTTCAAATTCATGTGGTCTATTGATTTTTGGATAGTCTGCCTCGGAATGGAATCGAAGGCATTTTTAATTTTAAAGCAAAGATGTCCGATGTTTTCCGTCGGGGATGCACACACAACGTCTTTTACGTTGCTCTCCAGAAAGTAATCCTTAGGCATTAAACATGGTGAACTTGAAGACCAACGAACAACACCAAACGTACCAAGTGGTGAATTTTGAAAACGTCCCGAATTTGAAAATAAAGACCCATTGATGCGTATTATTGTTCTGGAAAAATATGGATCTTGCTGCAGATTTTCACGAAACCAATAAGAAAAGGTTAATCTTTTATTACCATCACTAGGATGAAGAGTTTGTATAGGTGTGAATTTATAACCATGGTACTTATGTATGTTTTTTATTTTCCTCACATATGAATCATCAATACCACACTCTTGAGAAATTCTTCGGCTGGAGTTTTCTGGATCAATCGGTAATCAAGCCAGCACATTCACTTCTATAGCATCAATTCCTCTTCTATACGGCCCTAGCGGTCTTCCAAACCAGCCACAAACAGCCAAATATCTTGAAATCCTTCAAACATTGCTCGGTGAGGTAGAGCTGTCTCTCTGGATACAAATTTGCATAATTTTCAGACGATAAAACAAAATTTTTTCAACAAGATTTTTTGGAAGAGAAATGTTATGTTGGTTACCAATTTGAACAGTTAATTTTTTTGTCTATCTAATAGCGTGATAACGCAATATGACGGCCATAAGAAATAAAAAAGTTGACAACGCCGCTTAAAATCTAGAAGGCCTAGAAAATTTCTGTCAATGTCATTCAACTCATAGGGACCACAAACGTAAAGTTTGCCAAGTTTGATTGAAATTGCCTCAGTGGAAGGGAAGATAATAATTTATTTTTAAAATCACAATTTCAATAAATCAAAATATCCAGGATTTCTTTTCACATGCGTTTCGCCCTAAAAAAGCGCAACTTTTCTCTAATTTAACCGACCTCGTATCCCGTCCCGTTTACGAGATGCCATTGGTGAGCATCGAAGAATTCACTACCCTGTATGTATCTTTAACTATTATATCAAAAGCTTAAACTTACCATGTACTACTTGATTCAAGTATTTCATATCCATAACAGCGTCATAAGTTATATTTTCGTTGTGTAATGCCAACATATCGTTTATTTCTTTTCTCAACTTTTCGTGCATTTTCAGATTAATCGTTAATTCATAAAGTGCAAACGTTAAAGTGATGGAGGAAGTTTCGAAACCAGCAGCGAAGAAGATAAAAGCTTTAACCGTAATTTCTTCAAGCGAAAAATTCGGTTTGTCTTGATTCTCACCATCCTCATTTCGTAAATCAATCAGTACTTGTAGGAAGTCTTTTCTAACAAAATTGAGAGTTTTCCGTTGGTCCAACGCATCCTTAACAACTCTCTTGAAGAAACAATTCAAATCGTTGTCGAAAAGAGTTATTCTTAATCGCTGCCCGATTGTCGGATAACCGAAAGCGAACCCCGTTTTAAAAGTCGTAAAATGCTAAAAAGAAATATTTTTCGTCCTTTTCTAATAAATTCGGCGTTTGGATTTGCCAAGCTGTTGCAATCCAGCCCGAAAGCACACAGCAACCGATGACGTCTACGGCGAAGTACTCCAAAATATCCTTAATGTTGATTGTTTCCTTGTTTCGGCAACTTTCTTCGATTGCATCGTTCATTTGGGAGTTGCACTTAAGAATTCCGTCGAACATAACCTTCAATTTTCCTGAAGTATAAGCTGGAAATAATCTCGTGCGCAGCATCGGTTATTTATCTCCTCCAATTGTCAAGCGATTTGCACTTAATGGTGTTACGGGCCAATCGAGCCTTTTCGACGACCCGTAAACAAGCGGATGGAAAAAGGCCTACAGCTTAGCTCACAGGAGTAGGGGGAGTTCGTGAAAATCACTTATGGGAGAAAATCTTTGGTTGTGTACCGGGCGAGTCAAAATAAGTGGTCTTCACTTTCCAAATCCAACTGGTTGTAGGTCCTCGTGGAAGGCCGAGAAGCCAACAGCTTACGGGAACGGAACTTACCGTGATTGTGCCTCCTCCTATCTATTTAAAGCTTGCAAAATTCTTACACCAACAAGTACAAAAGACACAATAAGAGACAGTAAACTTTAAAACACATGTAATGAAATAGTTAAAATATGACAGTACAGTAAAATGACACAAGTTATAACGCAAGAAGTTTGAATTACAGAATTTTAATTCTTGAACGTTCAGAGAAATGAGCCTTTGGTGCAACGGGATTTACATTCTGCATTCAGTTATGAAACACCAGTGACGCTGAAGTTCACAAAAATAGAATATAATCTAGTAGTTTTATTGTAAAACAGATTAACATCACCTATGGCGACTGAAGGTCCTTTTTTTCTTGTGATTACGTGAAATTAAATTTGAAGTCTGCAAGTTAACGCGAGCAAAAAAAAGGTTTCTTTGTCACAACACAACAAAAAAACTGGTTCTTTACCTTGACGGAGTAGCGAGTCAGGCACAATCTTCGAAGAGTTAACGGGATGATGATGATGAAAATCTACAGATACACCCCTGGAGACTTGATTGAATGAAGTCAACAGCCAGGGCCCCGGAACTTTGATGCGCGCTTCGCATCGACGGTAACCGCAAAGGAACGGGAGCTGGTCTTCGGTAATAATCCGCCTAATGGCGATGGGCCAATTCTCAAAGAATTGCCTTTTGTTTGGGTTAAATCCAGTGGTACCCCTTGGTAAAACAGCGAAACGGAACACATATAACGGATACCCCTCGAAAGAAAAACCCGAGAGCCACCCCTGCAGCACTTAACGTAATTGCAGTTTCCGATTGATGGAGATTACGGACAACCGGAGCCAACAGAGATCGAAAATTGACTAACTTAAAAATGCAACGGGATTTGTGCCCTTCCAAAAGATATTGCACCATATTACGTAACGTTGTGGAATGTTGCGCAAAAGTTCTAGAATAAGGCGACACGTGAATTCTGGGAAGCGTTTGAGATCGAGCGCGGAAAAACAAGAGTCTGCAATTTTGACACAAAAGAAACTGTCAAGGTTTAAGGGAACCGGCCTTCCATAACTAAAGTTTCAAGACAAAACAAAATAGCGAAAATGGTAACCCAAAATAAGACTTCAATTAAAATAACGTTATTCATTCTGACGAAGCGGCAAACAAATTAAGAAATCAATTCCTCTAAAGCGGAACATTTTAAAATGAACATAACAATGGATCGTCTTTTTCGTTGTAGTAGAAACCGCGTTCGGTGAAGTAATTGGAATCTCGTTGGAGTATATTTTTTATATATTCTAAGTCGACAGGCACATAATTCGGTTTTGACAATAAAAAAACTCCGTAATGTTTGTAGCCTAATTTCTTTGCTGTAGCGTACATATTTTTTAATAACAAGCTAAAATATATGTTCTTGAAAATTGTTTCTTTCGTATGTCCAAACAAAATTTTGGCTGTGTCACCGTAGGGACTCCCCTGTTCTTCCAATCTCTAAAGGCTATGCTATTTTGAACAATAATTGCAGATATAACTACCAACAAGGCATTCAGAAACAATGATTCAAATATAAAGATCATGATTATTACAAGATTATTTTTAAACTGATTTTGAAAATTAATCTTCGTTTTAGACACTTTATTAACAATCGACGATAAACCACCGACTGCAACAACTTGCTGCTGGATAAACTGCTTTTAGTTGTTATAGTGACCTCCGTTTCTAAGTAGATGTTACAAACAAGTTCTTGCTAGTCTTAACGAAATCGACTACGCAAATTAAAAATGTTTCCGTTCGTAGAAGTTACCATGATTGCAGCAAACTGTTTTAGTTGAAATTTCTGCTTAACTTCTGTATTTCCGTATTACGTAAGTATTGGTCAATATTTTTCAAGGTTTTCAAGATAATTCTCTCAAAACCGTGACAAATTGGTATCATTAATAAGCAAGAATTCGAAATACATCTATGCTTTTTACCTGCATTTGTTATTTTAATATATTTAATTACAGATCGATAAGTTTATTATGCCAAAATGTATATATATGTAAATTATTGTCGAAAATAATAAGTAGGTTAACTAAAAACCTTGACTTTTATCAGACGTTTGAAAACGTTGGATTTTTTGACCTACAAATGCTGAGAATCATAATAGAAAAAACTACAGAATATAACTTACCCACTTTCTTAGCTTTTGTTAACTACGAAAAAACATTCGATATTGTATGTAGGGCAACGTTTCCCAAACTGTCTTCGACTTGGGATCAGTAATTTTTGTAGTATTTTTGCACGGCCCACCCTTATATATATTATATATATATATATATATATATATATATATACGTATATATATATATATATATATATATATAACAAAATATAATTTATAAGGAACAATAATAAACTCTGAGAAAAA
>JABXWE010023008.1:0-24727 GCA_014611495.1 Limonius californicus
TCTCTGGAATTTCTGTCGTTCGGATTCGACGTTAAACTGTAGGTCCCCCGTGTTTCTACATTAGCGCGGAGGAGAAACACGTGGCAGAGAAGAGGCCGATGCCCAGCAGTGGGACGGAAAGGCTGTTGATGATGATGATGATGATGATATTTATGTACTTTCTTTCAGTATTCTCCAATATTTTTCAGAACAGATATTTCCAATATACATATATATATATATATATATATATATCAGAGCTGTATACATTTTTCAAAAATTTCCTATTTTTCAATTTTCTAGTTAGTCTGTTCATCCCCTTTTGCTACTAGGTCGTCGTGTTTTCTATCCACTTCCTGTACTGCTTGCGGTCGTTTGCTAATCTGTGTCTTTCTTTTTCTTGCCATTATGGGTTTTGCCACTTCTTTCCATGTCTTTCTCTTCCTATCCCTTAGTCTGTACCTCTCCACTATCTCCAGTACTACTTTGGGGATCTTATCCTTTCTTCTTAGTTTCAGTGATTGCTAGTAAATCTAATTTTGTCTTTTCAGATTCTACTATGAATTCGAGTTTTTTACCATTCAAGTTTCTTACATTCCAAGTACATCTTAGAATATTTCCCGATTTTCCCCTGTCATCTTTACATTTCTTATTTTCCATTTGGATGTCCTTATTCTTTGCTCTTTTCGTCTTCATGTGTTCGATCAGTGTAGCAGTTTTTGAATTTTTATCTATTGCCTTATCTTTGTTTGGTGCTTCCTTTAATGTGTTCTTTTCCGTATTCTAACTCCATTGTGTTCCTTCCAATGTCATGTTCTGGTCTTCTTCTCTTCTTCTTCCTCCTGTTCCGAACTTAACAAACAATTAGAACCATCTCTTCTTCGGACGTCCTCTATTACTTCTGCCACGTGGATGGTATTCTGTTATAGCTTTCGGTATGCTCCTGTTGTCCATTCTATGCAGGTGTTGTCTCCACTTTTCTTCATGTTCTTAAATTTTGTCGTTAATGTTATAAATTTGTAATTCCTCTGGTATAGCTTCATTGCGGAGTCTGCCTTCCCGGGTGCAACCCTTTATTCTTTATTCATATGTGAGTATCGGGACTGCCATTGTTTTATAAAACTTAATCGCTGTGTCCTTTCGGGTTTTGTTTTTCAACGTTCTGTTTATTGTTCGATATATTGGTTGGTACTTTTGTACGTTTTTCTCTGCATAAACTCTATTGTTATGGGTCACATCGCACCCTAAGTAGTTAAAATTAGATACCTGTTCCAGAGTTGCATTGTTTAGTACTATCTTCGATCGGATATGATGACATTTGATTAACTCGGCTCCTGGTAAACTAGTTTAATAGTTTTCCCTTGGTTTCTTTCTTCCTCCGCTCTCTTCCCCATTTGTTTATCTACATCTCTCTATTTTGTAAACTGTTTTAATGGTTACATCAACTCCTAGTTTTTGTAGCATAAAATTATCCATTTCTTCTTTTAAGTCAACTACGTCACTTTTTTCTCTTTTTAATCCTGATCTACATCTTTATTGTACATATTTATTACACGTAGCAAGTTTTAATTGTTTATAATCCGTTTTCATGATGTTGTTGTCCTTTATTTTCCAACTTAAGTTTCGTTATCTAACGTTTTAAAAAATTTGCAAGAAGATATCACATACATGTACTTTCTAATAAACATTCGAACAGATAACAGATGGCAGTGACCGCCATTCCACATGGAATGAATCGTTATCTTAATTAAAATCAACAATGTAGTTTCCAACAGAATAAAGTTGCAATTGTCAGGAACGTCGATGAAGCAGCTTGCCAAGTTCGTTTTTTGTGTTTTGTATGCAAAACCGCTTGCTGCGTCTACTTGCGGCTATACGGGGCGATAAATTCGTGCGTCCTCCTTGCTCCAACTCCTTGCAGGAAACGATTATTCTTCCAGAGAACTAGGATCGCCATTTCAGGAGAAAAGCGCACCTGGCTAGTCTAATTAGAGCTTTTTGAAACACTGCAATTACCTGCGGGATAGAGCAGCGTCCCTTTTACCGCTGAAATGTGTCATGATTAATGTTAACACAACGTACGGGAACTCACGAAGACATCACGGCGCGCTAAAGTAGAGTTGTGAAATTTTAGAAATCCCGCACTTCTGACAGTGTTAACCTCGAGGAACGCAAGGACATAAATTCCGACAGCTTTCTAACTACTCGCCATTTGTTATCCGCGGTTTCCAGAAATTCTCCGCCTTGGGAAACTTGACTAATGTAAAATATGATTATGATCTAAGTATTCTCTAGACTCGTTCCTTCGAGAACTCTTGATTGTAAAGGGGGAAATTAAAAATGTATGAGTGCAATTAAGACAATTTCCACCGGCATTAAGCCGAACGAAGGGAACAAAATCATCGGCTTAATTTTAATAAAAATGCTCGTTTGTTTGCAGAGCTCCCTGCGAGCCCTTCTTTATTTCTTATTCACTGCTAAGAGAACACGGGCGAGGAGAGCTAAGATAACCGCCATAAATAACATCCGAATTTAAGACTGCGTTCTTGCAGCTTGTTCCTGTGTGATACAAAGAAATAACAGTTCAATATGTCAAGGAGTGCCAATCACTGGGAAATGGCGAGATAATTGGAAGCTCTGAAGAGGTCAAGAAGTTGGTCAAGGGTTGTTCAGCTCGGAGCGAAATTGCTTAGAACAAAGCCCTTGTTTTTCCCTTACTCTCTTCTATAAGAATATGAGTTTTATGTTTTTATTATTAGATACAAATCGATAAGTTTTGAAGATTCAAAAGAAGGATATACAGGGTACTTAAAAAAAGTTTGATATCACAGTGTATAGAACTTATCAAACGAAACAAAAAGTTTTAATCAATTCAAAGATAGAGGCGGTTTTGTTTTTTAAACAATAAACTGCAATAGTAGGCTTTAAATTTGCTATGAAAACTAAATTAAAGTTATTATTATTTGGTTAATGTACACAATTGTATCCCGTACCATATCCAGCGGGTACAGGTCCTTACTGCTTCTGATTATGTTTCATGAGTTGTGTTTTTTAGAAAAAATTTGAAGAAAATCCTAATTTTGCTACCTATATTTTATATACCGATGAAGCTACTTTTACAAATAACGCGATCATTAATCTGTATAACAATCCTGTTTGGGTAGACGAAAATCCTCACGCTGTTGTCGAGTGAAGACATTAGTATCGATTTTCGATTAATGTTTGACTGGGTATTTTGGAAGATGTGTTAGGGATACTATTTCTACTAAATGATTTGACTGGCGAACTCAAGCTTGATTTCTTAAATAACACTTTATCCCCACCATTGGAATACTTGTCCCTGAATGATAGGGTTCATTTGAAGTTCATGGACGATGGGGTTCCTCCACATTGTTTTCAATATCGGAGAATAACCTACAATAAGTCGATAGGACAAGCAGTCTAATTGCAGGTCCACCTAGATCCCCTGATTTTACCCCCTAGACCTTTGTATTTGGTCAAATGTTATATTTGTTTACCTGTTAGTGTCTTCTACTGTTCGTTTCTTTCAAAATACTGCAGTTATTTGATTAAAAAACAAAATCGCGTTTACCTCTGAAACAGTTGGCTTGCGGACAAATGTTGATCAAAAATCTTTTTGTTTGGTTGTTGAGTACCATACGTGAGTAAATTATCGGACCTTATTTTTAAACATCTTGTATACCGGGTTGGGCAAAAGTACGAAGCAATACAAATATATCTGCTGCGGCAACAACGATTTTGACAACATTTTATACACGAAGGTTCCCATATATGCCGGATACAATAAATGTATTCGCGGTTTAAAATACCTTCCGGTTTAGCCGAGAATGATATCAACTTTTTCATTTTAAATGGAACAGTCCTATATTTTAAGATCTATTGATAGAACTCTTTATGGCGAATTCAGTGATATAATATTTGATGTTCTACAATTGTACAATAATGTTTGATAATTGTTATCTAGCATTTCACGAAAACAAAAGAATGTGAGGAGCTAAACAGTTTTGTAAAATTTTGGTTGGTTTGTTGTTCAATTTACAGGGCAAAAGTATTTAGAACTGTTAGAAGATCAAATTGTATAAATCCTGCTCTTAAACAAGAATAGGAAATATTGAATGGCCCGCTTGTTCTCTGGACCTCACTCTATTGGATTTCTTTCTTTGAAGACATTTAAAATATAAAGTCTATACCAATCCACCAAATAATTTGAAAGAACTGAAACTCAGAACTGTCAAATATAAATTCCCATAGAGCATCTTGTTAATGTAACTGAGGGATTTGTACATAGACTTCGTTATTGCCATCATTTTTCGTGTTTTTCTATTTGTCTGTTTGTCGTTGTTTTGTTGTCATGTGTTGCTAGGCAATAAAACAAATTAGAAGTATTATTGTTGAGCGTTTTGTTCAATACTTTTAGAATTATTGAAAATGAGGTTATATTTACTAAATTCGCAAAAAAAGTTCTATCGATATATCTTAAATTCCGGCTAAACTGGAAGTTCTTTTAAACTGCCATTACCTCCATTGTGTCCGCCATATATCGAAATATTTGCTTTTGCCCAACCCTGTATAATAAGTTCAAAGGTTGAAAATTAAGAAATTATGGTTTGTTTTAAAAAATGGTCTAAAATCATGGACTGTGATATACGTTAAAAGGTGACTGTGAACCGTGAGTTTACCGAACACCAGAGGTAACTACTATACCTTCACATCTAACTGAGAATTTACACGAAAATTACCCAAACTCGTGGGCCACGCTCTACGCTTTATTTGGTACCTTCCCTTCAAATACAATATCAAAATGTACATATACAAATATCATATATATATATTGCCATGATATTTTGGTTAGCCTTGTATTTTCCTTCTCTACGTTATCTTTGTGTTAACTTTAGTTGCTTTTGTGTACAATATTTGGCACATCGAAGCATGTGATCAAGGATGTTCATTCATTTTTTAAAAGGACGTAGGCGTAGATCGAATGAGATCGTTGAAGTGTTTCGATTGGCCAGACATGAGGGTTGTCAGGGGAATGAGTAAATAATTTAGTGTGCAAAATAAAATGTAAAAAGCTGTTGACGTGAAATTGTTCACAGGAATCCGAGCTTAATAAAAATTCAAAATTATGTAATAACAGTGTTAAGTTTTGAATGGAATATGTTTAGGTTGATTGTAACTTTACAAAACTAATAAAAGTTGGAGTTTAAAGAAACTGGTAATCTTTTATTTCGGATGCATTCAGAGTTAATGACAGCGAACTACGAAGGTGTGGTACTATAACTTATGAGCGACCCAGCAACTGAGATAGACCCCTATGAGAGCTAGCCGGATGCAAGATTAAGTAATTACATGTAACAGAAGTTTAAGGTTGAGTTTGAAAAATACGCTGCTGTCCGTACATGACTATATATATATATATATATATATAAAACCAAAATAAGGCATATGAAATCGAAAAATGCTGAAATGGGGCTTCAAAATTATTTTCATCGATTCACTGCAATCTAAATAAGATTCTTGTTTCTTGTCCGATTGTAGTAAACTTCGTCGTTTTGGAAAGCTAGCGGTCCAAGCTTAATTTCCAGCCAAGAAATGTAGAATAGAGTATGAAAAGTCAATGAAATCGGATTCAGAAATGAAAAGATGGTTTAAAAATGTGTAAATTAGAGTATATTTTGAAAACGAAATTATTAAGTTTTTTTTGCAGCTTCTGAACTTTTATTTTGTCTTCCAAAAAATAATTTTGTGTGAAAATTTAATATTTATAAAGTTATCTAAAAAAGTTTGTAATCGAAATATCAATATAAATATATATACCTAATTTCCATATTTTTTAAACTAAAGTTTTCAATTATCGGTCGGATTTCATCCATTTTAAACACTTTATTATACATTTCTCTTAACTGGAAGATAATCTTGGGCTGTTAGCTTTCCACAACAACGGAGTTTGTAAAAATGCGAAACGAAACAAGAAAGTTATTAACATTTTAGTGAATTGATGTAAAAAAACTTGTAAACCCCGTATCTCTGCAACGGTGCCGAATTTAGAAAAAATGACTAGGTGATTCGCAGGATAAATAATATCAGCTATACGTGGTTAAACTTTTTGGCACATATTTATAATCACCCTGTACAGCATTCCCAAAATGAAAGATACAGAACCACAGCGATGAAAGGTTTAATTTTTCAGATTGTAAAATAGCCATCCACCCTAGTGTATCGGTTTAATATCATTTTAAAGCTATCGATATCAATATCTGTATTAAGCCTCTGTCACTTATCAGTAGAATATGCAAAAATTATTTATTTCATTTTGCAGAAATTTAAAACCATAAGACCATCAATTTCAATTTTCCAATATTTATAACTCGTCCCAATTCTTTAAAATTTGCTGGTTCAAGTTGGCGGTGTCATTGATAATGTATAATTTTATCATAAGTTTGTAACAGGATTTCGTCAAATTTAAAAGTTGGGAGCCGCATTAATATAATTTTCAATGATCCATCCTATTAGTTAGAGTTTAAGTTCATTTTAACGCCACCCGTGTCTGCCATTATAAATTATTATTATAAAACTCTAGACATATAAAAATAAAACATCAACACTTTATTTAGATTCTATACAAACTGAAAATAACGACTGTACATTTTCAGCTTTTAAGAATTTAAAATGTATTCTAGCACATTTAAAAACCGATACCCTCTACTATCATAAAACATTGCTGTAAAGTTAGCAATATGTAGAAACAGGAAGTTTTTCTGATTTTGTGCAATGTGTCATTAATGTTCTACTAATCAAAAGTAGAAAACTTTAAGTGTCTATCAGAATTTGAAAAATTATATAATTCAAAGCCCCATTAATACACTTTCTAATTATCTAGAATTTACAACACCGCCCTATTCGTTGAGTTAATATTATTTTTACGCTGTCCGTGGCACAATTATGTATCATAGTTTTAAAACTGTGAACGTACAAAAGTAGAACATACAACTTTTTGCATATTTTTGATGAAATTTCAGTATTAAAACAGTATTTTTTAGAATTACTAAAACATAAAACTCTTATTAGAGTATGATATCAGTTTCAAGCCTTAAACTTTGCAGTTATAAAACATCGTTTTAAAGCAAAAATAAAAAAGTAAGAGCTTATTCTAGTTTTTATAGAAATAGCTTTAAGAAAAACATTTGCAATATCTCAAACTTTGAAACCTACTCCAATTTATTACAGTGTTATGTCAGTTTATAGTCAATTATCTCTACATTTATAAAACATCGTTTTAACTAAAAACTAAGAATTTTTTCTGATTTTATGAAATCTTTAAACCTTAACAGCAAATATTCGAACATTTCAAACTATAAAACGCACTACAGTTTACTAGTGTGATATCAATTTATAGCCGTTAAGCTTTACAATTATAGAACATTTAAAGATACAAAAACGGCAAAATGCAAGAGCTCACGTAATGTTTGTTGAATCTTTGAGTCTTAACAGAAAAAATTTCAATATATCAAAATTTAAAACACACTTCAGTACATGACAGGCTATCAGTTTACAGAGTTTAACGTAGAGTCTACAATCACAAAACATCGTTTTAAAATTCTAAAATGAGAAAACTAATCTGGTTTGTATAGAAACGTGAAGCCTTCAAAGAAAAATTTCCAATAATTTCAAATTTAAAACACACTGCAGTTTATTACAGTGTTGTGCCAGTTTACAGCCGTTAAGCTCTATAATCACAAACATCGTTTTAAAATTCTAAACATACGAGAACAAAAAAGATAAGAGTGTACTCTGGTTTGTAAAGAAACGTTAAGTCTTCAAAGCAAAATTTCCAATTTCTCCAAATTTAAAACACCCTCCAGTTTATTGCAGTGTTGTGCCAGTTTACAGCCGTTAAGCTCTACAATCACAAACATCGTTTTAAAATTCTAAACATGCGAAAACAAAAAAGATAAGAGTGTAATCTGGTTTGTAAAGAAACGTTAAATCTTTAAAGCAAAATTTCCAATGTCTCCAAATTTAAAACACACTCCAGTTTATTACAGTGTTGTACCAGTTTACAGCCGTTAAGCTTTACCATCATAACGCATCGTTATAAAATTCTAAACATGCGAAAATAGAAAACATAAAAGTGTAATCTGGCTTGCATAGAAACGTTAAGCCTCCAAAGCAAAATTTCCAATACCTTCAAATTTAAAACACACTCCAGTTTATTACAGTGTTGTACCAGTTAAGTTTTGCAATCATAAAACATTGTTTTTTAAGATTTTAAACATGCAAAAACAAAAAACATAAGAGTGTGATCTGGTTTGTATAAAAACTTTAAGCTTCCAAAGCAAAATTTCCAATATCTCCAATATCTAAAACACTTCAGTTTATTACAGTGTTGTACCAGTTGCCATCGGTTAAGCTCTACAATCATAAAACATGATTTTAAGATTTTAAACAGGCGAAAACAAAAAACTTAAGAAAGTAATCTGGTATGTATACAAACGTTAAACCTTCAAAGCAAAATTCCAATATCATTACTTTTAAAACATACTCCAGATTATTACTGTACTGTACCAGTTTACAGCCGTTAAGCTCTACAATCATAAAACATCGTTTTGAATTTCTAAACATGCGAAAACAGAAAACTTAAGAGCATAATCTTGCTTGTATAGAAACTTTAAGCCTTCAAAGCAAAATTTCCAATATTTCGAAATGTTAAACGCGCTCCAGCGTACAGTACAGTACAGTACAGTGTTGTACCAGTTTACAGCCGTTAAGCTCTACAATTATGAAACATCGTTTAAATGTTCTACACATACAACACCAGAAATGTAAGAGTTGACCTGGTTGTTATGGAATCTTTGTGCCTTATAAGCAACATTTTTAATATCGCGAAATTTAAAACACTCCAGTTTATTACAATGTTGTACCAGTTTACAGCCGTTAAGCTCCACAATCATAAAATATCGTTTTAAAATTCTAAACATGCGAAAGCAGAAAAGGTAAGAGTGTAAATCTAGCTTGCATAGAAACGTTAAGCCCTCAAAACAAAATTTCCAAAATCTTGAAATATAAAACACACTCCAGTTTATTACAGTTCTGTACCAGTTTACAGCCGTTAAGCTCTACAAACATAAAATATCGTTTTAAAAGTCTAAACATGCGAAAACAGAAAACGTAAGAGTATAATCTAGCTTGTATAGAAACGTTAAACCCTCAAAACAAAATTTCGAATATCTAGAAATGTAAAACACACTCCAGTTTATTACAGTGCTATACCAGTTTACAGGCGTTAAGTTCTACAATCATAAAATATCGTTTTAAAATTCTAAACATGGGAACACAAAAAACATAAGAGTGTAATCAAACTTGTATAGAAACGTTAAGCCTTCAAAACAAAATTTCCAATATCTAGAAACGTACAACACACTCCACTTTATTACAGGGCTGTACCAGTTTACAGCCGGTAAGCTCTACAATTATGAAACATCGTTATAAAATTCTAAACATACGAAAACAAAAAACATAAGAGTGTGATTTGGTTTGTATAGAAACTTTCAGCCTCCAACGCAAAATTTCCAATATCTCCAAATTTAAAACACGCTTCAGTTTATTATCGTTAAGCTCTACAATTATGAAACATCGTTTAATTGTTCTACACATGCTAAAACAGAAATGTAAGAGTTGACCTGGTTGTTATGGAATTTTTGTGCCTTAAAAGCAACATTTTCAATATCTCAAAATCTAAAACCAACTCCGGTTTATTATAGTGTTATGCCAGTTTACAGCCGTTAAACTCTACAATCATAAAACATCGTTTTAAAATTCTAAACGCGCAAAAACAAAGAAAGATATGTATTTAATCTCGTTTTTATGGAAACTTAAACCCCTCAAGTTTCCAATATGTATCTCTAAATTTAAAACCCACTTTCGTTTTATATAGACGTAAAAGATGTAAAACATCGTACATCTACCAACGCAGAAACAGAATATGTAAAAATTTCTCTGGTTTTTACGGAATCTTTAAGAAACCCCTCAGAATTTTCAATATCTCAAAATTTTATAAAACACATCAATTTATTAGTGTTATATGCGTTTACAACCGTTAAGATCTGCAATATAGAACATTGTTTTAAAGTTCTAAACATTGAAAAGTAGAAAATCGAAAACATTTGTAATTTAAAAGTATCATTAAGGTTTTACAAAATAAAAGTAACAAACCTAAAGTTTTGAAAAATTCGAAAGTTCAAGCCGCATTAATAGTATTTCTATTTAGCTAGAATTTATAACACCATTCTGTTCGTTAGATTTTAATATCATGCTAACACCGTCCGTGTCTACAATTACCATCAAAAATAGAACATGCAATCCTTTATTTAGTTTCTACGAAATTTCAAAGCCGCAGCAGCACTATTTGCAGTTTCCAAAATTTAAAACATGTTCCAACCCATTACAGTATGATATCACTCAGATATCATCGATTTCTACAGTTATAAAGCATCGTTTTAAAGTTTTAACAAACAAAAACAGCATATGCAAGATTTTATCTGGTTTTTATGGATTTTTTAAGCCTTGATAGCAGCTCAATAATTCATTACCTAAAACTCACTCCAGTTCATTAGAGTGTGATATCAGTTTACTACCGGTAAGCTCTACAATTATAAAACTTTGTTTTGAAGTTTTAAATATGCAAAGGTAGAATATTTAAAAGTTTATCCTGTTTTCTGTAATATGAAGGTATCATTAACGTTCTACTAAGTGTATAAGTGGAAAATATTAAGCTTTTATCGGAATTTCGAGGAATTCAAAAATTTCAAGACGCTTTAGTAGCATTTTCAATTAAACAGAATTTATATCGCCATCCCATTTGTTAGGTTTTAATATCACTTCAACGCCGCCCGTGTCTACAATTATAAATCATCGTTTTAAAACTGTAAAACATGCAACTCTTCGTTAGTTTTTATGAAATTTCCAACTGCAACTTCACATTCAACTTTCAAAATTTTAAACCTATTCTGTACAGTATGATATATTTTTGAAACCGTTGAGCTCTACAATTGTTAACGATTTGAACATGAAGGAACTGAAATTATAAACACTTATTTAGTTTAGACAGGCTTTAAGCCTTAACAACAACTGCCCAATATCTCAAAATCGAAAAACTGCTCTTGTTTATTAGAGTTTGATAGCATTTTAGATGCGGTCAACTATGTAAAAATAAGCAATATATCACCAGTTTAAAAGCACAGAAATGCAATTTTTAAATTTCATGTTTAAAAATATTTTACAGTTAATAATCCATACAATTAGTCATTTCTAGTTCATTCTAAAGCTGTTTATATCGATAATTAAACAACATAATTTTAAATCCGTAGGTAAGTAGCTTAGTGTGGAAAATGCAAAACATTACGTAATTTGAATGAGATTCAATAGCATTATAATATTAAAAGCTCTATGATTTAAAATTCAATTAAATTATGTATAATTTGATGTAATTTTGGATACTTACCAAGAGAAAATACGATTATTTATTTAATGTATTTATCATGCAAGTACAGAGCCGTAATAACATAAATCCTATACATGCTTAATTCGGGGTATACAAATTGTTCGAGTGCTTAGAATCTAGAACGAGACGTAGCGATCTACTTTGTTATGCCTATGCTGCGAGTAGCACCACAAGTATATAGGACCTACAGCTTACATGGACCCCAAACCATGGAAAGTGTAAACACTACTACAGAGAAGATTTACTAGGCAGAATACGTTGTTGGTTTGCCATTAAGTTCCGAGGTAGAACGGTCGTTAAAAGTCTGATGATCCGGTACTGCGAATTGAACCCCAGACCTTCAGGGTACCTCTAGCCCACGACCGCCTCGCATAAACCTTATTAAATAATTTACCATTTTCTACAATCCTTTTAATTTGAGCGACTGATTTTGAATCTCAAACCGCCCGTTTTACATTAAAAAGCGCTTCTATTAAGTCTGGCTCTTTCCAGTTGCTGTACTTTGAGGAGTTCTGCAGAAACTTTCCCGTTCCTGACGGCAGATAGGAAATTCCAAACATCAAAAGTTTTCAGATCGACAGATGCTTAACATCTTTTAAATTTTTATAACGTATGCTTCTGACTTTATATAAATAACAACCATTTCTGAGTTACAGAACCGCCTGAACACACATATATTATTAACAGTTAGAATGGTTAAATCCAATATAAAAATAAGTGTTTTATTCCTATTGTATTAATTATATACTAGTTATATATACTTTCTCGTCATTTACATTTCCATATTTGGAGTTTAGGATCTATTTACCTAGGCTGACGTCTGCTATGTGCTGGATTATGCAATTTTCATATTTATGAATCGTGTTCGGTAGGTATTGATTTTCTTTCTGAAGCATGTTTTCATTTTTATTTTAAATATATTTGCCAGGATCTTAAAAACATGCAGTGGAGTAACTAGAGCTCTTGGACCCCTATTTAAATAATTATATGGTACACCCTTGATTTACAACCCCCAAAAAGAAAGGAAAGGGCAAAAAATTCAAGGATCCCAAGAGTCAACTTTTTTGATAATGATGGCGTTTGGCAGGGCTGGGTTAAGTAATATAAGCAAGTGCTTAGGGCACCAAAGCGGAAGGGGGCATAACGGAATTTATTTGCTCGACGAATTTTGTCATTTTTCAGGCCGACAAAATTTAAATGGTTTGAGAATTTGAGGGTTCTGTCCGGCCCTGTGCTTAGGGCGGCAGATGGTCTTAATCCAGCTCTATTGTTGGAGATTGGTGGACAAATGACTAAATAACTGGATAACTTCCACACTAGAAGATAGACAGTCCCAAAACGAAATTTCTTTTTAATTCAATGTATGTAAATCTAGTTAACGAACCCCCTAGAGCTTCGGGCTCCTATGCGACGGCATACCTTGCACGCCCCTATTTCCGCCACTGCGTTCCTAGATGAATTACAAAAAATACATCTGCTGTTATAAAACAACATTTTTCATTGAATTTGGAATTGAAATCTTTTCGCTAACTCAAAAAATAGATTCAAATAGATGAGATGTTTTTGTGTTGCGTGCTTGAACGACACACACACACACAAAGACTTCACTACTTTCATAAGATGGAAACTCTGAAAGCGCCTTGTGTTTGTATTCTAGACTCTAGAGAAGTCTTTACTAACTATGGCATAATACCTAACCCTGTACCTTCTACTGAGGAGACGCTACTTTTTATTTAACAAAGGTCTAAGTTGGGTTTAAACTTGCTCTATTTACGTAACCGCAAACTAAACTCGAGATTGCGCCAAAGAGGTTGTATATTTGTATTAATTCTCGTACAGTATATTAAGTTATTACAGCCCTGATATTAGAAATCCAACCTTTAATAAAATTCAATTATTATTTTAAGTAGACATTGTATCTTTTTATATGATACCAAACTCGATTAGGTTGTAATGATATTAAGTATTACGTCCAAGTATACAGGGTGATGTAGAACGTGATTATGTTGAATTTCCGTATTATACAAGTGAAAATTAATATTTGCAGAACAAGGTAGACGCAACTTCGAAAGTTATATTATAGACTTGACTGGAAGTCTCGTTTAATTTCTGCAAACATACCGTGTGCATGAAATTAATGCAGTCGCCAAGTTAACAAATTACTGATAATGAACATCTGGTGTACATTACGGTCAAGCACATTCTGCATTATCATTAAGCGAGCTTAATAACAGTGTAATAGTGCTGAAGCAAGTGTAGCAGGAATAACATAAGCTTTTATGAACACGGGCGCTCGGGTGGATCTGGGAAATTGGTGAAGTGATTGCGTTTTGCTTTATTTGGTTCAGCGCCGTTTCGGCAAGATTTATTCGGGCTTAAGCTCAAAATTTCACATTTCTCGACTTTGGAGCGGCCTACGCGAGGCCCCGAAAGTATAGGATCTGAATAAATTCCCGCCGCCTTTGTTTCTTTTTGCCCATAAGACGCCTGCTTAAAAAGCTCTACTAAATGCGCTACTTAAATTTTCATTTCCGAAAGCTTTGTCCCTTCAAACGTTATTGTTCATAAATTGAATGGCCTCATTATCTTTTCCCATTCCCGAACTCATTTAAAAGTAATTTTTTATTGATCGGAGACAAAAATAGTACTTCATAAATTCTAAGACATCTCGACAGTTCTAACATGTTTTCTTATTCGCCTTTAATATAAAAGCTCAAAGGAACGAAATCTGTCGAAACTCTGACTGAAACAAAACAAACTCGCGAATAAGTTACTAAAAGTTGAAGAGGCAGTCTATGTGGGCAATAAGTTTAGAAAACCGAAAGGCAACATTTTTTAAATTTAGCATTAACGTCAAGCAGTGCAAAGAAGAACTTCCGCTGTGCGCGAGCTTGGCATGAAAACTGAATAATTTACAAGAGGCTGAAACTGAAAATTGCCTATTTACTTATTCAGGAATGGAAAATACCTATACTGAAGCTTATACGGCGTAATAAAAGCGAGTTGATTATACAAATGGGGTGATTAAGTACGCAGCTCTTTAACCTACTCACCGCCCTTGAAGATACGCAAACCAGCGCCGTCGCCGCGACGGCTACGAAGAATGTGCAACGCGAATCCATGAGCGTCGAGTGGCGTCGCGTGCTCAACTAAACATAAATACCTGAAACAAGCCGAAAGCTCCGAAAGCTCACGCTGTTCCATTTTCAGACGTCGCGGCGCTTTTGCCAGATGGCGCCTCTGACTTATTAATACAAAGTCGGCAACAGTAGGAATACTTTTCTCTGGCAGATTCCTGTTTGTGTAATTTTCAAGAAAATCATTAGAAAAACTTTGAGAGTTTGTGAGGTAAACTTAAAGGCCGAAAATAAATTCTTGGGTCTTCTAAACTATTTTAAGCTTGTAGAGATTTGTAATTATTCCATTTGGATATTTTGTTCGTAGGAGTAAAACTTCAAAAGTATTGAAGTATTCTTTTATTCAATGAATTATTACAAATATATAGAAGAATTGAGCGAAGACTATCACGATATTTAGAATACTCACTTAAATATACATTTCGACAAGTAAGTTGCCATCTTCAGTAGAAACTGATGGACTGTTTAAAGCTAATTTTGGCTAAGAAATACATCTGAAGATAAGTTCTTTACCAAGTTAGGAATGACAGCCTTCATACACGTGTATACAAACATTTTAATCTGAGTAGTAAACATTTTAGTACATGTATTCTAAATTTTATGTATTTGTCTTGTTCCCAGCTACAGTGTATCTAGAAAACGTATAGAGCTTTATATACTGTGATATCAATATAGACATGAACGGAGAGAAAGCTTAAAGTATTAGTCAACCAAATCCTAACACAAAACCGTAAATATAATCTAATTTAATATGCTTGGATATCGACAACAACTAAACCTGAAGACAAGAACATGATATGGATGAATTGGACGTACATTCCAACTTAATCTAGGAAACAAGCTGATACTATATGAAGTCATACTAACACCTGTGTAGACCTACGGGATCCAACTATGGGGATGCAGTAAACTCACAAACACCAAGATCTCGCAATCCTTCCAATCGAAGACGCTACGTACTCTGGTCAACACTCCATGGTTCATCAGCAATTAGAGCCTACATAACTACCACACAAGTCCCTTCATCACCGGCGATATCAAGAAATCTGCTAGGAAAACACACACGCACCTTAAATCACACTAATCAACTCATCGCCGACCTCTACTACAACAAGGCCGTGAATAGAAGACTAAAAAGGCGGTGGCGGGAAGACCTCGTTGAATGTAGGTATCCAAATCGTGACATATAGCAACCCTACCAAACTATTTACATATTATTCTGTAGTTTGAATAGTTTGGAAATTTCCAATAAATTCAATTAAAAATACTATGCCTAGGTAACTGGATATACGTTTTGCTGAGGATGTTCATTTACAAACTAAAAAGATAAGCATTTACATAATTAGCTCGAGGTTACGCATATTTACAAAAGTGCATAACTTTCATCTCGACACAGCACATTTACTGATAAGCCATGAAGATTATTTACATTGCCCAAGGCTTCGTAACTGTGTAAAAAGAAACATTTCTTTTACATTATAAAACTTCATGTCGCATGCAACTAAAGGGTCATTTCGTATCAAGTCAACCAATGATTGAACCTTCGCATAACCGATTTGAATTAATTCGTTCATTCATGAGAGCTTGGTAGAACTTGGTGTCAAAAATTTACGCTAACACTTATGACTTGAGCTAACGACTACTACCGTAGTGCTAGCCAGGACCGAAAGCTTTGACGTACCCTCCGAAACATGATTGCTGTTGTTGTACTACTACACGGACCGAGGGTAATAGTAGGGTAGGATAGGGCAGTAAATGTTCTGAAGCGTTTATGAAATGATTAGAGAGCATTGGTTGACTATACCTTGTCGTAAACATATGAAAAAATTTTTTATGTTATCATCACGCCGTATTTTGTAGTTATCGTTGTTTTCTTTTAACATTTAAAATTGTTTATTGGCTTTCGGAAAGAGCTGAAGTAATTGCGTTGTTTTTTTTCGGACACACTGGCCGAATGAATGAATAAGAAGCGAAATTCTAAAAATCCCATAATCCCAACGGTAAAATTCACGATTTTGGGCCATCTTGTTGTCGATCCTACGTTGAGTACAAGGCAAATGGCTCCTATATCGGGTATTAATCGAACCAATAGTCAACGAATTTAGAAACACCACAAGTTTTATCCCTACAAGGTTAGTTTCTACAAGAAATAAAGACGGTTTTGACTGCCATTTGCAATTTTGTGTTTGTGTTTTTCCTACGAATGCGATAAATTAAATGTTGGACGGGCATTCTTGGTAATCGTCTGGTCGATTGATTGGGCAGAAGTATTTCGAATTGTTACAAAACAACATTGACCCAATGTTAAATACTTTGAAGCACTGCGGGATAAGATGCTACCTACCAGGAAATACCTGTTTGAAGAAAAGCTTATTTTAAAGGACGTTAATATTTCTCGCTATAAAGCAAAACAAGTCACTGAACAATAGAATCGACTGAATGAACCGTCTAACACAATCACCAGACCTCAGTCTAATACAAAACTTGTGGCAAGGGATATCAAATACCATAACTTAAAGGCCAGGAAAGCCTGTAAATTGCATACCGAAAACAAGCATTAATACGAAGTTTATTCGGAAATTAAAGACAGATCGACCGTAAGACGTCTGTTGAAAAAATATACATTCACTTCTAAACTATTCCTCTATCTAGTCACCATTTATTTAACACTTGTCATATCGTGGTACAAGTTTTGTATACCTACCTTCGTCATAGATGGTTGTCGCCCTGTGCCTAAAACCAATTTTCTACCGTCGTCTTCTAGCGGTCGTCGTCAGGAAACGGTCGCAGGTTCTTAAAATGTCTTAAGGTAGAGGAAGAGATGACAGTCACTCGGCGATAAGTCGGGACTGTATGGTGGATATTTAACAATTACCCAATTGAATTGCTCAATGAGCTGTACAGTAAGAACCGCGATACGATCGGCCGTTTTCGTGCAATAGCACAACACCAGAGGTCAGCAATCTTCGCCTTTTGTTCTGCCCTTCTCAACTTTCTAAAGGTGTCACCATATACATCTGCATCAACTATCGTAACAAGTTCCTGGGTATCAACCAACAATACGCATTTCCTGTCTCAAAAGACAATGACCATAAGCTTTCGGTTCTGGAACGTTTACTTGATCTATTTGACTTTGAGGAAACTCGCATGCTCCACTACGTTGATTGTTGCTTAGTTTCAGCATATGTGTACGAAATTCAAGTCTCATTGCCAGTCACAATGTGATTCAAGTACTCATCGCCATCAGTTTCCTAACGATGTAGAAAGATCAGTGCAGAGGTCATTCGCCGGTTTCTGTGAACAACCATCAACAATATTCTCACCCACCTCGCACAAAGATTGTGATATTATAGCCTGTTCGTGACAATTTCATACAGTACCGTACATGAAATTCGAAAAAAATTTGCCACCATGTCCGATCTCGTTAAACACCGAATTTCACAAAGTTTCTTGTTTACTATTTCCACAAGACGTCGTTGACAACCTTGTCTGACCTTCCTTTTACTCATGATGCTTGGAACATAAATCCCGCATATTAGACGGTAAATATCGGCAGCGTTTTCGCTTTTGCGTGGAGAAAAGGAATCGCAGTACGCTCTTCACATTTGGAGGTATTTTTAATGGTAGTGCTTATTTTAGCGCGTTATTATACAACTGAATACAATGGCAGAACCACGATAAAGTGACGTGTGACTAACTCATCAACCACTAAAGGATTCGCACAATACAACAAATTAACTGCGCCCCTCATGCAGCGGGGATATTTAAACAACCCTTGGCTTCCGAATAAGTTTCGTAATATTTGTCCAGTGTTGGAGGTTTTTGTCTTAGTTCATATTACATTATTTCTAATGAGTTTGAATAAGCTTTTTTCTAACTTCATTTCTTTATAAACCAATATTTCTGTTTCTGTTACATTTTCTAGATATGGAATATGAGAATTTTAAAACCGTAGAGAGTATTGCAACTGATACCTCAAAATGTTTATCAAATAAATTATTTTAATATGCAGTTATTATTTGAATTATCTGAAAATTCAGGAGATGAATTTACCTCCTTTTTCGCAAATTACAGTAATAAATATTTACTAATATAGAGTTTGTTTCAATAAATCATCAAATTGCTATCAAATACCAAGATATAAGACAAAGATTATTACCTTTGTGAATTTTGTCGTGCTGGTTTGGTGAATACATTCAATGCATTTGTAGTACTAATTTGGGATTGATTGCAAATAGTACGCCATCTTTTATTAATAGTTTTATTAAACATCATAAATGTATATTATTATTTACTAAATACAATTGTATTTTTGAGCAAAACTAGTACCACAAATATGTTCTTTCGTCCAAGAGTTCAGTTTGTTTATTAATTCAGGTGTAAGGTCTTTCTTGTATTTTCCTACAGTTCCAGATCTAAGTAATTTTCCGTCATAGTTTATAATTTTTTTCGCCCTTCTGATCCGTAAAACAGTTTCCATGTTTACAGCTTCATTCTTGCTCATAGATTTAAAGCTTAAGTGATCGCACAGCCCTTCGATCTGGTTTTCTTCTAAAGGCTTGCCTAAAAAGTACGCAACTTTCTTAACGACTGACGTAAGGTATCCTTTCATCTCTTGTAACTAATAAACAGCATGTTTGGTAGCTTTCTTTACTGCCAAAAGCCGACCACATGTTTCCAAAATGAACCGTATACTGCTTTATTGGCCATAAATACTTTGCAGAAGTCTTTCATATTTGGTGTCCATCTTTGCAGGAGTTTCCCGTGGTGATAATAGGAAACGCAGACGTCTTTTGGATCCCTGACGACGTATATAATCTGTAAAAAGCCGATGCAAGTTACGCCGGAAATTAGTTAAATTTACCTTTTGCTTACTTTTGGAGATTTTTACCCATTTTGGATTTGGTCAGGGAGAAGAGCAAATGGCATGTTCTACAGAATTATATACAAACTCGGGAGTTTTTCTGTCCAAAACCTTGCCCATCTTCGCAACATCAACTAAGGTAGACAACCTAGAGTAAATAGCAGCATATATTAAGCAGAATATTTTTCTGTTACTCATTTACACAAGTTCGGATTGTAGTTCTGAGAGAATCATAAACAGCAACAAGATATCAAACCTAATTAATAGTAATAAATATTTATTTGAAAAATTATAGTTATTTATAAAATTAATCGAAACGCGGACACTACCAAAATAGCAGATGCTAAGGAGAATTGGATGCCTGAATAAATACTATAAATTTTACATAGTGAACACCAAAAATCGTGTCTTCTTCTTTCTCTTTCTTTTGCAGACTTTTTTGGTTTATTGCGCGAATACAAATAGTCATATTTCGTATATAAAATAAATCCCAATTAAAAATAAAACAAAATTTTGGAAAAATAAATGCTTTACTTAATAAAATATAATAACCGTGTTAAACGATAGTATTAACCAACAAAATCATATTATTCCAGTTTTACATAACATTTTAGGTAAGCCCCGGTATGAATATCTGTGGAGCAGGGAATTTGAGCGCCGCCGTTTTGGTGCTGCTGTTTTGGCACCGGCAGTTCTGGCGCTGATCATTTTGGCGCCGTGACATTTGAGCGCCATTCTCATTTTATTATTATTCCAAACTTTTATTTAGATTCACTTGTTTACTTGAGTTTATATATGTATGTTAAGATCAAATCCCCGATTGGAAATCAACCCCAAAATACTCCAAATTGAGATACTTTCTGGGTATATTGTGGTGGGCTTTTAAACATCGAGAATCATTGTTCAAACAAAATCGAGATTCATAATAGAGCTCCAGTGACGATTTTCTGAAATTCTCTTAGTTACCCATTCAAATCTTGCTCGTTTATGTTTATGATCTAAATTGGGTCTTCGAACTAGTTGAAAAGATTTTAGACCTGCGTTTGACTTACCAATTGTTGAACACTTGTAAATTGATTTCTTCGTGCGTTAGTAATAAAACGATCTGCTCTGCAATTTATGACTCGGGCATAACGTCCCCCAACACGTCTATTAGCGCTCCCGACCTCCCTGTAACATTGAAGTGCACGACAAGGAACCGAAAGTATTGGCGCGGTCGGTTGGGTACGATAGATTTGGCGCTGGCTGCTTGTCGCAGACATAATTTGGCAACACATCGTTTGGGTGCAGGGGCGGTTTGGCGCAAAATCAATTGGGCACGATCGTATACTACAGTTTAAAATATTAGATCGCAATCGCAAGCAGTGATGATGAAAACGGATGAAACGGCTCTATGCCCAACCATCTCTGCGCCTAAACGAGTCCGCGCCAAACCGGACGCGCCGTATCGGCCGCGGTAAACCGGCCGCGCCCAAACATTCTAGACTGCAGCAAGGAACCGGATGTTTTGGCGCTGCACACGACATTTGATGAAACTTCAAACAACTTGGTTATATTAATTTGTGATTCACCATTACGGTGCAATTTAACGAGCAAATCTTCCCTAGGATGTCGGCGTAACATCTTTAAAAATTAATAGACTTAATAAAAACGGAATATAGTCGAATAATATGGCACCTACGATTTTGCGCAACAGGAAAGAATTTCCGCACTTGTTAGGGTTTTTTCATTTTTAGCTTAACTAATTTTAAAAAAGACCTCGATATGGAACATAAATGGGATAAAACGAGCCAGTTTACGCATATCAATCTAAAAATACACATTATTTTCCGGAATTAAGACCTTTTTTCGAATTCCTTATCAACTTTTAAGCAGTTTACTTTCTTCAAAAAGAAATCATCTTTAAACTAACATACGTATCTGTTTAGTGATAAGTCTAAGCAGTAAAAAAGTTGGCCTATTACTTTAGGAAAATCTGAATATTGCATTGAAAAGTAAGAAGTTATAGGAGCTATCATGATATATTATGAAAAAATTACAATACGAAATGTGTCCCAAAAGTTATGAGAATGATATTTTTATGCTCCCCATGAGGACTGTGTGAGGAAAATGGGGATTGATATTGTTGCGAAGGTATCTCACGTAAATGGCCGAACCCTTCTCAATTGAACCCGAGCCTTTCGAAGCCTCCGTACGTTACAAACGTCCTCCCTTGTTTTTCCGTCTCATCACGGATAAAAATTCAAAGCAGCATCGTTTTTACCTGCAGGTCCTGGAGAGTTTCAGGAGAAAGGTTTTGCGAGTGCGCCCTGACATTGCCAATACTAGGATCCTCCACCCTGACAATGCGCCAAACCAAACATCATCGGCTGTGAGGGATCTTTTGGCACTGAAAAGCATCCCTACCTTTTCTCACCCAACGTGTGACTATTTGTTCCCCAAAATTAAAACCCACCTGAAAGTACTCAATTCTGCTACTGTTGAAAACATCCAGCGATGAGGTCTCTAAACAGCCTTTCACTTGAAGATTGCCAGTACTGCTACGAAGAATGTTAAGAGTTGCTGGAATCGTCGTGTTCAGTCCCAAGGAACTTACTTTGAAAGTATGCTTTTTGATTAAAAAAGATTTTTCTGGAAATCATTCTCATTACTTTGGGATGCTCTTCATATATTGAAATAGTTAACGAATATTAAGTCTTATTTTTTGTATTTAATTTAAACTTACTCAAAAAATGGAAATCGTATACCCAGAGGGAGCTTTGCGCCTTCGTAGTCGAGGTTATTCTTAATCAACCAGATCATTTCTTGTGCCCATGTTGTTCCTACGATTAATTTATAAGATTTCATTATTTTACATGTAATATAATAGCTCAAAAATACGTTGAATTTATTTATACCACTAAAGAAAGATTACCTGTTTTTGGATAGGTACAAACGAAAATATCGCTATCGAGTACCTCAAAATGTTTTATAGCATTCGCGAACTTTTCGTAATAAATAGGCATGCACGTTTCTTCCCCACCCACTAAAACAAATTCTTCACAAAACTGATTTAAAAAATAATCTTGTGTAAGCCGACCAATGTCATCGTCTTTTGGTAGTTTCTTTATGCCGTGATCTCCCATTGTTCACTAAAAATCATTTATTACGAAACATACCACTTGGTTTCCTAACCTAGTTTTGTATAAGTAATTACCATTTCTTATCATTTAAGCCCTCCAATATAATCATGAATGAAACTATAAAAGACATGAAACTTAAAAAAGGATATAAAATGGGAGATACAAATTTTAGTGTAACTTACTTTGCGGATGACGCGGTTCTAATAGCAGAAAATGAGAATGACTTGCAGGGGGTATTACATCAATTCACCTAAGATGTCACGGGTTTAATTTTAAGATTTTGGTTATAAAACAAAAGCTGCTGAAAAAAAACATGTACGATGTAAACTGAAAATGGATAATTCACAAATGATAAACTTCAATTATTTAGGAATAAATATATCCTAGAAACGGAAGGTATGCATCAAGCCAATAAAGCCGCGAAAATATAGGGATGCTGTAATAGTACCATTTGCTAAAATAAATATTTAAGAAGTAAACCTTAAGTTCGAATATATGAAAGTATGATTCAAATCATACTGACATACGTGATACAGGCAAGAGCAGACATATCCAGACCTATACACCTTTTAAGAATAACTGAAATGAAGACCCCTCGGAAAATAACTGAAATGACAAGGCAGGACAGAGTAAGAAGTGAAACGATAAGAGAATATTGTCAAATCCAAAAGATCGGCGATTGAGTGAGAAGAATGCGAAGCGAGTAGAACCACCACAAAAATAGGATGCATGAGAACCGCCTAGTTAGTTTAAAAAGTTAGAGATACGTCAAAATACGCCTACCATAAAAAAGAAGGAGATCCTTACTGTTAATGTAATGCTATTACAAATATTAATGGTTTGTGAAGTTTTAGGCTTCCGCGGTTTGTGTCTAATGAAGTCATCTCTTCGGGTAGAGCCGATTGGTACCGAGGTTTTGCTAACGGCTACAAACAGCAGTATAAAAGCATAATGAGTGCTGCACTGTCGCGGCTGAAGAGGAGGAAACTCCTAATCAGCCATTGAGATGTAATTATATAAGTAGACTTAATTATAAGATGACTCGTATTTACTATGTCTCAATATACTGTAAAAATTGGAATTGAAAATTGAAATTGCACTGTCGAGTCCGATATTTAATGGGTTTCTTTTAGCCATGGATAACTGGTGTAGGAGTCTCGGTTGGTGTACTGGGTTTTTATTGGTTGATTGATTACGTTATTGTTTTCTGCGGTGGTGTGTATTCTTCGGCTGTGATTTTATGATGTTTTAGCGTCTTTCTTCAAGGGTTACTTCCTGTCACAAGGCCCTCTTCACAGTTTATGTTCTGTTTGTGTTTTTCTGTTTCTATAGCTTCTGTAGAAGTTCAACCGAGAAGAGGGTCTTGCGACACTAGGAAACCATTGAAAAAGGACACTAAAACAACCCTAACAAACCCTATAAATACCGGATCCGCTAGTCCGGCACTCATTACGCTTTGATAATGCTACCTGCAACCGTTAGCGGAACGTCAGCACAAATCAATTCCACGACGACGCGGTCTAAGCCCGAAGAAATAATTTCATTAAAAACTTGTATCATAAAACAAAAAAACCTTTAAAATACAGTCAAACCTTGCTAGCTCGACCATCTACAATTCATATTTTTGTATTACTCGAACTTGAATGTATTTCTAGATAAAATGACTATTACAATATTTATGCGGATTACTCGAATTTGAATAAATCGAATTTTTTGATAAGTTAAGGCTTATTATAATTCCTTAGACTAAGTTAGCTATTAGTAAATATTTCAGTAACTTGAAGTTAAATTTCTAAAAAATAATTGCGGCTTTTTACCCCAACGTTATTGTGATTTATGGCATGGGGGCATGTAAATTGAACTTGAATAGTATAGTATTGCATTCATTGTAGATATCGAACAGCGCGTATTTTTCGTTCTTGCAATATAATAGAGATTAAATAGGTATGTAATTTTTGAGCTATTTTAAAAACTCAAGTTTTCGAAGGTTCAACTGTATACATCTTTTAAATGCAGATTCCACTTTAAAGAGAGTAATAATTATTTTTTTGTACTGGTTCAGTAATTGTTCTATTTCAAATTTTAAAACATTTTATCCGTGTAT
>JABXWE010023010.1:0-22094 GCA_014611495.1 Limonius californicus
CAGATACAAAGAACACATACGCTCATACAAATATAAACGCCCAGAAAAATCTAACTACGCTAAACACTTATTAGAACACAATCATGCATTGACATCAAATAATATAATAACATTTTTACACTTCTGTGATGATAAACGTAAATTGGATATACTCGAGGCCTTTCAAATTCACAAACACACTTTAACAAACACACCTTTAATGATCGAGCAAATTGAGCTCATAAATTCCCCGCTATTGGAAGTTTTGGAATAGAAGACCTGAGCCAGGCCCGAAACCAAGATCCAGTGTGCTGTTACCCAAGCAACTACAAATTAAATGTTTTGATAATGACATATTGTATGTGGAAATACGTATAAAGCTAAAATAAAAATAAATACCTGTTGAAATTGCCTATTATTATTATTGTTAATATATAAAGTATGAATTTCAACGAAGTAAGGCAGCAAACAATTAACAAATTACTTTATTAACTTACTTTAATAAAAAGTACATTTGCAACATTGCTAAACAATACATACATATGTAGCCCCCAATAGTATTGTCAAATTTTGACACTATAAAATCTTATTAAATTGAATTGCTTGATCTAATTTTGTGTTAATTCTGATTATTTGTATAACTTTTATTAGTACTTGTGTCTTATTATATTCTTATTTCCTTCATTTATTTCGTTTACTTATAATGAACTTTACGTTCAATGAGGATGCCGATATGTACATACATGGTATACGATTTCGGTAATGGAAATGCTAACATGGCAGAACAAACCTGCCGGGCACGTTTTCCAAACTGGAGGCATCCTAGAGGAAATGTATTTCGAAAGCTGGACCAACATGTTCGTGAAACTGGTTCGTTTGTCAAAAGAAAAGCGAAAGATAGTCGACCAAGGAACTAGCTGCAACATTAAATATCCCTAGTAGCAAGACCGTACATTTGGTTCCTCGAGAAAACCTTTATCCATATTAGGTCTGCAAAGCTCAGAACCTCTATGAAAATGATAACATATCCCGATTGAATTTGTGCAACACGATTTTAAATAGAATTCGTGACAATGGTGACTACTTAAGAAGTATTCGTTGGAACAATTAGTGCATGTTTACCAGAGATGGCGCGTTTAATATGCATAAAGACTACCAAAGAAGGTTTTTCGTTACTATATGGCTAGGCATAATAAACCACACGGTTGTTGAACCAATTTACCTACCAAATCACCTTCATTCATCTTTGACAGCCTTTTTGTCCCACTGCTTGGCATCGACCTCTTCCCTGCCACGTGTAGGTACCTCCTCAGCGCTAAGGTAGAAATACGGGGGACCTACAGTTTAACGTCGCATCCGAACGACAGATATGCCAGAGAAGGTTTTTACCATTAATATCCCTCGGTTGCAAGCCGGATTGGGAAATTGTGTGTAATGGGTTGCAAACAACATTTTTATAAATCTGCATAGTACTGCTTAGATTTCGAGCCAAGCCGGAATCGACGATTTACTCGGAAAGCGAGCGTTCTACCAACGGAGCTACCACCACACTCAAATCGCCTTAATAGTGATGGCGATGAATGTTTTGGAACAAGGTACTGATGAGATTCCGTTGAACATACTACCTCATATTAGATGATTAGAACTATATATACAAAACGGCGGTTTTCAATTCAAACAATTATTATAAGTAGTTAGTTACCGTGCACAGTAACAATACCTGTTTAGGTGCAGTGTTGCAAAGTGTATGCTTTTTTTAAATGGTCCCTTAGAACACAGGAAGCATGGTACGACATTTTAGTATTAAGATTTCCGACTAAGAATTTTACGAAGAACATCACTACGTGTAGCATTTACGTTAATACACACACACCCTGTATATTGCCCATAATAATTATGAAATTTATGTCTGCTTATTTAAACACGATGTAAAACGAGTAAAACAATCCGCCCTGAGTAATCAAGAAATCGACGAGACAGGCCAACAATAGTTTGAAGGGGGACCATCTTCTATTATATAAAGTATCTACCCTTCTTCATCCCCACAGCCTGCATTATCCCCAACCCTAAAATTTCAAATGACAAGGAGTGGATTTAAGAAACAATCCAACACTTCTGAAATTTTTTAATTTAACATTTCCCATACGCGGCTGAATCTTCATTTCTCCAAAATGAATCGAGAGAATTGCATTAATCATTTACAGAGTTATTCGGAGCACACTGTTTTAAATGGAACACCCTGTATATGTCTGATTGTCTAATATCGAATGTACTTTTCGCAATTCTGATTTGCTTTCTTGTCTGTTCGGTCAGAAAAAATATTCTGATTTGGTTACACAGTTCCTCGTATAAATACGGTCATGTTGATAACTTGCAATCTAGTCACTAATTTAAAACTTTCAAACCTTCTAAACAGTATAACGTACTCGATACCCCAACCCACCCGCAATATTGATTTATAAAGGAATTTATTACTAAATAATTAAATTAGAAACTAGGGATCTACAGTTTGGAAAGCATAAATAACTGTTTAGATTTGCATTGTTTATGGTATTCTCTTTCTCATCTAAAGTGAGCTTCTGTCCTGTTCTGTTCTGTTTCTGAATTCTGTGATTGGAAAAATGTTTATCTCCAACGACACTTTACCTGAAAGGATTCTTATTAAAATAAGGGAGAAATTAATGGAATTTTTGGTGTCGCCACCGTTTGCTAATTCTTAAAAATAAAGTAGCAGTATTATCTACAGGTATTTACTATACGCTGTTAGTAATTCTCAGTAGCATTTAATTCATCTAAAAATATTGATATTCAAAGTAGAGTTGCCTGTTGTTATATTTGAACTTATATAGGCTAATATTTATTTCTTTATTCCTTATACAATTAACGAAAAGTGTGACTGATTTCTATGATGTATTCATTTTTAAATTTTCTTAATTTCATAATATAAGTCACGTCGACGTTTATCGAGTATGCAACTGCAACTATCTTCTTCTTCATTCATATCATCTTAAATCATCGTTCAAACTGCGTTATTCATCTATATGAATAACGCAGTTTGAACGATGATGCTATCTGTACAGCATTAAGTTCCCAAAAATTATAGTAAACAGTTACCTAGATTCAGACTACCTCACTTAAAAAATAAATGTATTTGCTATCACACTTAATTGCAAAGCTATGTAGAAAACTGTGTTTTTCAATAGTCAAGGTATTAGTTCAAAGTATAAAAAAAATAAACAACGATTATTTGCACAGTACAGCTTTTGTATATTTGATATTTGTAATTGCAAATGTTATTTTGTGTAGATTTTTTTGTTTGTTTAATTTAGTTAAAGTTGTTTGAGATACTATAATAAGTATATTTACTGATGTAGTTTAACACATATTACATCTAGTTGATTTAAATTACAAAAATATGTGGAAAAAAATTGTATTGATCTTCATTTTAACTTAGAGAGTTTGGAAACAATTCATTCGATTTGTTTGGGCATTTCAGTTTCAAAATTGCGAATTAGCTTTGTAAAAAGTTCTACCAAGAAAACATATCTATCTTCCGCTTCCAGCTCGCAAGTGATTCCGAATATGTGCAAAGTTTTTAGAAACACACTGTATAAGTTTATCTACATTCTAATATTGAACAAATCTTCCATCTAAATATAGGATTTACCATAACTTCAAATAGAACATAAGAAGACTTGTATATGTAGGTACATTTTATATATATATTTTTAAAATACATCAGTAATACGTTTTGTATAATTCATATTTTACAGTCTAATAAATATTAATCTAATGCATTGCGATCCAAACAAATTTTTGGAACTTTCCAGGCAGACTATGCTTTTTGATAAAGATTATCGAAAATGCAGGGCAGTAGAACCACTAAATTCCAACCCTCTGTTGCTGGAAGTTAAGAAAACTCTCGGGTAGCTTTGCTACCTTCTTCCTTCTCCATTTATTGCTTGTTTATGCGTATAATGTAAACTAAATTAAAAAGTTAGAAGCCCCCTTTAATTTAGTAATATTTGAAGGTGTGTAGGCTGTCAAAAAGTTTAATTATTCTTTGGAAACTTTCTAATAATATACTGTGATTTTTAAAATTATACGTAAATATCCAAGCACATACGGGTTTGCTACTGTTTGTTAAGTAAACGCCAGCGGTTCAGTTTCTCCACGATGTAATTGTATTACTGAGAATGTATCATATTGCAGTCTGATACAAAATTTTGTAATGTTAACACATGTCGCGGTTTATTGACGCGTACATAACCTCACTTATAAACATCCCATTAATTATAATGAAACGTCGTTATAAAATGACTTAACTATTATAAGAGACGCTAGAAATATAGTAATTTCCTCGGTATCCCTAGCAGCGTATGATTACTTCCGCAGTACATATCAGTGGTCGCCCACTATCCTTCAAAATAACGATTCTTCGCCCAACAAATAATTTCACATCCTAATTAAGGCTTCCTTGGAATTGTTTACAGATAACGACAGTATCTGGAAATTCCATTCGAAATTTCAAGCACTTTTATAGTAAATACTATCGCATACACATAATCTTAGTTGCGTTGTAAAAATAATATCATAAGTGCGTTTTGTGACGTGACCCTGGAGGATTGAGAAAATAATAGCGTGTTAATTCCAGAAGAAAAAACTGTATTTGTGTAATCGCACAAAATATCAAATCACAAAATATCATACACCGACTGAGCAACCGACAACCCGAACACGTTCTACATAAAGCTAAAAGGTGCAATTCAGTTACTTATCTGATCTTGACTCCCTAGCTGCTCAGTGCCTGTACTAAAACATTACTTCTTCTTCTTAATGTAGTCTAGTGCTGGTGTAATACTAAAGGTTAGTAACAACATCGCGAGTACCCAAACTAATTCGAAATCCGAATTACGTATTCATAATGGATTTTCACATTTCTTTGTAGAATCGTTGCTGAAATATTATAAATAATATTTTCTGTAGATCACGTTTGCTATCTTGGTTACAAAAATGAATGCTGACCTTAATCTTTATCCTCAAATTTGTCTGGTTTGTATATTTCATTAAGAAGCTGTACCAGGAGATCCCTGTTACTTCCATCAGCATGTCTGTTTATAACAATACAGTGTGATCATTTTATATTGTAACAAGTAGGTAGGCTACACCTCTCAGAAGTGTATGAAATGCATAAGTAACTTTTCTTTTTAGCTATAAACAATATATTTTTATATTAAGAGTCCTTTGGACAGGTGAATATCAACTACTGTTTTATTAAAACTTAACAGACTCCCGCACAAAGTTGTTGATTCGTATAATTTTTTGTGGAAATAACAACCAGTTTTAACGTATTCTAATAGAGCGAAAACGGATATGATGTTGATTTTGGGTGAACGCAGAGGGGTGGCGGATTTAGCAGTACGACGATATGCACAGAAGTACCCTGATAGACGGTGATAGACCCCTTCCATCACATAATGCCCTTAGGCATTTGGAAAGAAATTTGCCGCAATATGGACAGTTTTCCAAGCCAAAGGTGAGACAACGATATGTCACAACTGTAGAAGCTGAAGCCGCGGTCATTGAACAAGGAACTGGTAAGCCAACAAGAGTTGCAAGAACTGTAGGATTTAGGCAAAGTTCAGTATTTAACATTTTAAAAGCATCATCTTTACACGTCACATTAGTGTCATCTTCCTGAAGCTGATTAACCACATGGAGTTGATTTCTCCTAATTTTTAGGAAACGAAGTTACCACTGATACACTCTTTTTAAGAAATATTCTACTTACAGACGAAGCGACGTTTAGTAACAATGGGTGTATAAATAGACACCATTGCCACGTTCTATTCACAAGATATCCCGGAGATATTCGGATTCATCAAGCACACTTTCAGAAAATTGTAACTGTAAATGTGTGGTATGGTATCGTTGACAACATTATCGTTGGTTCCCAATTCTTTGAGGGCAGTTTAAATGGGAAAATGTATTTAAATATTTTAGAAAATGATTTGCTTCAACTATTAGAACACATTCCACTTTATATTACTTATGCAGCGTATGTGGTTTCAAAATGACGGAGCACCTGCCCACTTCCATAGAATTGTAAGACACTTCTAAGATGTAACTTTCCCTAACAGATTAATTGGAAGAGGCGCAATTCATTCTTGGTCTCCACATAGTCCGGACTTGACTCCATTGAATTTCTTTTTGTGGGGTACACTAAGAAACGATGTCTACGAAACTCCCGTTGAAACGCAGGAAGATTTACATGAAAGAATTATTGAATGATATAGGTCAATCACCCCGCACAGGCTAACTCATGTTAGAAATTTTCTTCTGCGGCTGATTGACTTATGTGAACGGCAAGCTGGACAGCAGTTTGAAAACTTATTAGGTCATTAGTTAGTATTTTTCTTTCTGTTTTTATTTAATTTATTTTTCTTGTTGATTTTATTGTTACGTCAACATATGTTTTGCTATCTTGATTTTCTCTGTGTTTGGTTTGTTTAACTTATAAGAAATAAATATTGTAAATGTACCTGTTGCAAAACTGCATCTTACTGATTAGTAAATAGTTTCATTGACGTTTCTTAGTACATCCAACGTAACTACTTTGATTTTTATTTGTTTAAACAAACGTACAATTTACTAAGATATCTAGGGAATACAAGCAGCTGTAACGTGTGTACCTGTCACAAGATAAAGTAAACACCATGTATTTGTTGCAAATCCAACTTTATCCTACTAATGTTAAAAATAGTTGTCCACAATTAACATTGTAATAATTTTATATTTGCTATTATTGGACAGAATATGTTATTAAAAAATACAAAACTTTGTGCCACTTTGAATCTCACGCAAGTAGCTACTTCTGGATTAGTAACCGTTTTAAATTTTTGAGTTTCTAAAAAGCTATTTTTTTAAATAACCGTTTATTTTTTTGTATGTTTGTTTATAATAACAAAATTTATTAGATTTCCCTTGCGTAACTAAAAAATGTTTGTTCCATTTTTTATCTCTCAGATCTCCATTTTTAGATTTGCAAAAGTAACTACAAAACTATTATCAGCACGAACAATTAACCAGTGACTACTTTGAACAATAGACCAGTCCGATTTGTATGAAAATGGTTTATTATTTAGAACTTTGGCCAATGCATAGGAGATAGGGCTAATCTTAACTTTAGCTGACTAGTATGAACATTCGCTAAACTTTTTAGCCATATCCGACAGATAAAGCAGGTAGCCCAACATTAATTATTGCAGTACTGAAACTTATTTACAGAAAAATCAATAGCTATATCTGCTTTTAATCAGTTCAGAGAATAACTTTAGAACAAAATATATATTGATTTATAGATATCTTAGGATATACTTGCCCAACCAATGCTTACCTCTTGCGTTTCTGCCATTTTTTGATGTTAACCGTTTATCCCATATATAAAAGTTCAGAGTCTTGCAGAGTGCAGAGTCTTGTAAATTAAATATATGTACACGAAATGTTAAATGGTATCGGTTATAATGCAAATTAAACATACTTCCCAGCTAACTTTCTAGAACGGGAAATTTATATTATAAGAATCAGTTACTCTTTTATTTTATGCTCCATATTTACATACCATAAATCAGAACTTAATTTGAGACGCCCATAAGTCTCATTTTTAACTGCACAGTTTTGGTATTAATAATAAATACCCATTTCGTAAACTGTACTTGCATGCATACTTTCAATATTGAGCTTCTACTTTTAGAAAACAACTCAGCCACTGAAGAATCACCCTTGTACTATTTTATTGTGTTTATGATCATATAAATAACTGTATTTGTTAAGTTGGTTGAACATATTAAATAATAGTTTACGTATTTAAAAAAAAGCGACATGTAGGGACACAAAGACGCTTTATTAACACTACATTTGTATCGATAACATCAGTAACAGGCGGCATTTTAAATGAGCGGCTGGATAATAAAATAATTAGTGTGATTGTCTACGGGGCTGGGGACTTGAAGGGTTGGTTAGTGTACGTTGGCCTCATCTTCGTACAGGAAAGTAGTCACTCGGTTCGCCACTTTGGTACTGCAACATGTTTAAAAATATTACCATTAGTACTATGCGTTATAAATAACCAATCCAACTACTTCATTTACATGTAATATCTAAAGTACAAAACATCAGTCGATTGTTGGTATCGTATTAATCATTGATTACAAATTTTATGCTTAAGTAGCGAGCTGATCGTACCACAAAAAATATAAGGTCTTATTCTTAACACGAACTCAGGAATAATGAAAACCCGGATATAACGAGAGTGTACAATACAAATGTTTAAATTTACTTGGCTTCTTCTACTTCGAATTTGTTTGTTACAAAACGTAACGATTTTGTCTCCTATGCCTATGTTCTAAAATACCACAGACATAGAGGACCTACAGCTTACCGTAGGCTCCGAACAACAGGAAATTTAAACATCGCTACAGAAAAAATTTACTAGGCAAACATTTCGCAGGTTTGCCATTGACTTGGGGAAAATGGCCCTTAAAGATTCGATATTCCGGCCTTTTGGCTTTACTTACTGTATTATATTACCCGGTTACAACAAGCATTCTTCCCAAAATCGATGAACAAATAGATCTTTATCGTTTCTAACTTGTGCGACTGCAAAATATTTACCAACAAACAAACTTTACCTAAAACCGTCTGTTAGGGATTTTCTTATTTAAATGATAATGAAAATGACTGTTAGGTATTTTTCTAGTATAACTTTTTGACTTTGGGGGTATTTATGTACCTCATACTCTTCCACTCAATACTTTATTAATTCACTTTCAATGATATTTAAATTTATGAAACCCTTTATGTCTTGTATTAAAATCGCATGGTGACGAAATATTTACTTCTACAAAATGATTTCATATTTAATATTTGGCATTTAAAGCGTAAAAACAGCTAGCGATCGACAACTTACTGAACAAAACCCAATAAATTTAAATATTTTTTTGAGTGTGAAAATATATTTTTGCTAATAATAAATGTGGTATTGGAAGTTTTGGGACTGTAAATAATGTTCTCGGATATTGCGTTTAATAGATATAACGAGCAAATAATTGCATTTTCAAAGATCGTTCTAAATCCGAGGTAGAATATATTAAAGCCTTAAAATCGATTGATTTTTATTACTAAACTCCTGTTAATCACACAAATTGACATACGTATTTTTGTTTTGTTTTGTTATTGTCGGATAACTGGTGCCAATGGGATATTCAATATTGTTATACAATTGCCTTAGTCGAATACCAAATCAAATTAAATACCTTTTCCTTCAGCTACCGAAAACTTCTAAAAGAAGCAATTTTGAACCAATCCGTACGCAACAAAATAAATGCAATAATTAGTTTTGCTCAAGTTGGAAAGACTCTTTCTAAAGAAAAATTAATTTTTATATATAGGATGTAATACAGATACACACTGTGTAACCTCTAGTTAATTACTAATCACCTTCAGGCAGTTCACAATTCTCGTGTTATCAAGCTGCCTGTTCAAGAGTACAGAATTTTCCGTTCCGATTTTAAATTTTTACTAAACTATCAAGTTTTATTAGGGTTGAAACAACTGAAGGGAGATTACGGATATAGCCTACAGGGACTGTCGAATATGGTAAAGTAAAGTGTCTTATCGAACATAAGTATTTTAATAAACAGAAAACGGAAATCGGTTACTTAAAACAGCTTAGCTTAATATACGAATGCATTCTAGTAAATGTGTCCATTGAAAATAATAACTACCACGAACTTGAAAGTTCGTAAGTAAGCTCAGTATTAGGTACGCTGGTAGTAAACTGAAATATATATTTAAATGTACTTGTCGGAATGCAGTATAATTTAGTATATGGATGCTATTTATTTTAGAACAAAAATATTTCAAAAATATTCAGGAAATTTTGATCTGCAGTATTGTGTATGCGTACCAATGAGTTTTCAAATAAGAACTCATTCTTGCCTTTCAACTATTTACTAGACTACCTGTTTCTTTTTATTATGTCTTAAGACGATCCTAACTAATCGACCTAGCAATCAAAAATTGAATGCATTTTTTAAATCAACAGGCCATTATATTCGTTTCTCTGTCGTTCGTAGATCTTAAGGCCGTATACCTAAACGCCGGAAAGCCACCTGCAGCCAATGTAAGGGACTATACAGGGTGTTTAAAAAATTCGTTCGGATATTTTATCAACTTATAGACATCATCAATACAAACAAAAAAGTCGTAATAAACATGGGTTTGAAAATCAACCGTTTTCAAGATACATCCTAATTATTTACGCAGAGTAGGAGTGGCAGAATCGTATTTATCACGTCTGCTATGGAAGTGGCTAAAACAACATTTGTTTGAGTTTTTATAAGTGTCAAATTGTTATTGTTGTTGTTAGAATATGCACACCAACGCGGAATTGGCAAATACGCATTTTTGTACGGTAAGGCCAATGGCAATTTTTATGAGGCGCGTCGCTTGTATGCCGATGCATTTCCGAAGCGGGCACTTCCGTGTGACAAATTTTTTACAAATTTGCATCAACGTTTACCCGAAGTTGGCGCACTTAAATCAAGAAACGGTGGTGGTGGCCGGCATAGATCAGTGTCTACTCCTGAAACGGAAGGATTGAAGATAATCCACATACCAGTACTAGAAGACTTTCTGCCGAAATAAATGTTAATTCTGCCCTAATTTGGAGAATGTTACGTGAGGAGCAAATGTACCTATACCATATTCAAGGGCTCTTATTGTACCTGATTATGCTGCACGTCTGGTGTTTTGCCGATGTGCACTAGCAATAATTGCGGAAAACGCAAACTTTGTTAGTGAAGTCTTATTTACTAACGGAGCTAGTTTTACAAGAAATGGCATTTTTAATTTCCACCACAGCCATGTTTGGTCAGATGACAACCCTCATGCTATTATTAAATCGAATCATCAACAACGGTTTTCTATTAACATTTGGCATGACGTTTTTGGAGACTATATGATAGGACCTTTCTATTTCCGAACCGTTTGACTGGCCATTTGTATCTTGAATTGTTGCGTAATGCGTTGCCACTATTGTTAGATGTACCCCTCATTCATAGAATGAATATGTGGTTGATGCACGATGGGGCTACTGCACATTTTTCAATTATGGTCGGAAATTTCCTAAACAAAAATTACAACGGCAGGTGGATAGGGGGAGGGGGTCCAGTTGTGTGGCCACCTAGATCTCCCAATCTCAATCCGCTCGACTTTTGTATTTGGGGATATCTAAAGTCGTTAGCTTATCCAAGTTACGTGAATATTTTTTTAACGAATTGCGAGAACATGCCTGCCAGATTGGGAATCTTTGGAAGAATGCGGAATTCATTTTTATGGAGACGCGAAGGATGTGTACCAATGAAAGGAGGACATGTAGAACATCTACTTTAATTATTTGCAATTAAAATGTTTTATTTACACGGCTATTTGTTTTATTGGGTGAGGCACTTATTGAAATAACAAGCAATATTTATTTTCTTAAAAATCTCCATATCTCGAAAACAGTTAATTTTCGAACATATATTTATTAAAACTTTTTTGTTGTATTGATGAGATCTATAAATGGGTATTTTTAAACACCCTATATATACATATAAAACTCAAAAAAATAACAAGGAATTGTTTTGATTGTAAGATTAGAAGAATATTGCCATAGGGGTTGTATGCATGATGTCCTTAAAGGATGGTAGTTAGTAAAAAGGTTAAATTAAATCTGTATCATAAACATAGATTGACTTGACCTTATTTTTTACTACTTTTGCCAATTTTTATCATCAATTCCAATAATTTTTCATCATATTAAAATCTTGGATATGTTGTCTTCTGGTTAACAAAAACCGCAAATAGAAAGGTCGCCTAATAACGTAGTTGCAGTGATAATAAGAAACTTTGGAGACTATTTTTAGCAACTGTAGGAAGTATTATGAGGTTTCGTAAACTTTTAGCAGCAAAATGCCTCCTAGTTTTAATTTAATCATCTACAGAAATAAAGGTTTCAGTTTCAACCAGAAAAATAATAATATTAACCCGGTACGTTTACACAAAATAAATAGTGACGAAACTACCCTCGTTCTAATAATACAGTAGAATTCATTACTGTAACTTTTTCTATATACATTGGAAAATGTCTTAAGTTTAAACTAAAACTTAAAGTTAAAAGAGATGATCTACCTGAAACAATTTTGTTTGAACACTCTTTTGTACTAAAATCATTAACAGCACAAAATCGGTGTCTCCATACTTTTTACTCGGTCTGTATGGGACGAAAACCTAAATACCGTTACTAAACTAATTCATCCTGTAACTATAACTCGTTGATGTACTTCCACAGAAACATTATTTCGTTTATAGCGGTTTGAAAGAAAAGACGCGGAAATTACAGAAAATTATCGTTTATTCTACTTCAACTCCTAAGTATTAAACCAGCTATAATTGCCTACAAATTCATGAAGAGAAAACCTTGTCACACAAACATCGTTAAAATTCAAATCGTCACATTTTTAACTCCAAAAACACGAATAACCTCTTAGTTTTATAATTTCTACCTTGTTAAATCGGAAAGTGTATTCTCAGTCTAACTGATTATCAGGTGAAATAACTGAAATAACTAAGAATCCAGGAATTTCAACTAATTTCAGCAATAGCTCCGTTTTGTTTAACTTTTACCTACAAGCGGGTATATAAGTATTTTCAAAAATCATCTATATTCTGTACAAATGTAACTATTGAAATCACACCGACAATCCATATATTAATTCCAACTCCTGCAACCTGTGCCAACTTTTTCGATGCCCAATCCCGTGCTAATAAAAGACTAGCGTAAATGCATTGGTTACATACAGCATATACTAGTATGTATCGAACCATTACACTCTTCCATACTATAACAAAATTTGTTTTACAACACGAGAAATCATATCAACACAATATTCTGTAAAGCTACCTAAAGATGGCAAAATGAACTATTAATAGAATCGATCAGCTGCGACTTATTGGCGAACGTACTGCAATGTCTAGTAGATATAACAGTAATGCGGGTTACAAATAATTTATTAATACTTGAAGCTTATAGAGTTTATATTCTTCAAGGCGAAGCACCTTCACAAACATATTTTTTTGAGAATATTCGATTATCTTGCACTATTACGAAGTTATATCAGAGCTACTATTGCATCCTGTAACTACTTGTGCAGAAATAAAGATACTAAACTTAAATTAAGTGCAACTAAAATATTCATCTAATTTTAAGGAAATTAGATTAATTTTGACGTTGGAGTGTATGGATTATGTTCTTAAAGGATAGTAGTTTGTAATAAAGTGAAAAAATTTAAATAAATTAAGTCCAAATATATAATTAACGTAGATTGAATTTATCATTTGAACTACTTGCACTACTTTTGGGGAGTTCTTATCATCAGTTCCAATGATTATTTTTTGTTAGCTGTTTCACTTTATTTCATCATTTCAATGTTGCATATATTATGTAGTAGTTACAAAAGATGCAAATTAAAAGTTCTCCTATTAACGTAGCTGGTTTTAGGCCACTTGCTAGTCACCCATTGCTCGATTGTCGATTGTTCGCTAGGAAAGATGTTGCCCAAGACAGTTGCTCGCCATCCGTTTGCTCGCCAGCCAACTTGCTCGCAATACAGTGTACTGTACTGCACCAACACAGAAAAACTAGTATATATTTTTAGGAAGTGACCTAACATTTATGGCAATTCAATGACTGGTTTTCAATAAACGGGCATTCAACTTGATATTTATAATTTGGTAACTTTATTTTTAAAGCTAAAGAGTTCCAGACGTTTTATAGTATTTTCCATAGCTGAATGCTGTGTCCCGGTTTAGATGAGCAACAGGTGTACGCATTTATACACATACAATGTGGAACAGCTAAATGGAATAAATTCGGTATCTCCATTGTTGTGCATATTATTAAAAAACTCCGAGACACGTCAGTTTTAGATTATGAAATGACATCGTGGAACGTAACAATGTCGTCCCTAAATTCAACCCCCTCCGAGTGACAGTTGCAACCCCCAAATTTTTATATTGGAAGTAGGGGCTTGTGATACCTCATTTGAAAGGTCTCTTCATTCTCTTTTCAAAAATGCTATATGGTTATAAAATTTATTACTAAAATTAACACTAAAAATAAAAAATTCATGTGATTGACGAAATTCGCTACAACACACTAAAAACTTAATAACTAATAACGTTTCGTTCTTGATAATAAGAAGGCAAGCAAAAGCAATTTCGGTGTCGTTTTTCGACATATCACCTAAAAAGAAGACGTAAAAACTTAGCAACATTCTTCATAGTTGGCGGTGTTAGTTTTGTTGAAAACGCCGTAGCAACTTACTGTGTGATTATAACCGCATGATAGTAGTTGTCAGTGTTGTGCGTGTTGTTTGAGTTTTGCTAACTGCAATTCAGAAACATGTCACAGGTCGAAGTTGCTCACTTATTTCATGATACATTTCCCGATTTGTCGCCTATATCCCAAGGGACAATTAGTAAAATTGAAAAGCAGTTTCGAGAATTTGGACATGTACCTACAGCAGATAAAAAAGAACCTTCCAATGCACTGGGTAATGACACCAAATTAGAAGTAATGCTTGACTTTGAGGAAAACCCACATACTTCGAGTCGACAAGCAGCTGCAGCATTGGACGTTAACCATTTCTCGATTCTTCGCGTATTAAAAGAAAATAAAATGCAGCTCATGGAAGACGATGCTGGTAGAAGAACGTATTTTTGTGAACAAATGATGGAAAGGTTAGATAACAATGTTATCCAACTAGAAAATGTTTGTTTTCTGATGAGTGCACTTTTACATATCACGGCCATGTTAATCGCCAAAACTGTCGCTACTGGTATAAAGAAAATCCTCACTGGATGAGAGAGTTACATATGCAAAAACCAGAAAATGTTAGTGTTTGGGCAGGGATAATTAGAAACCATGTAATTGCTCCCTTTTCATTGATGGAAATTTGAATGGAGATAATTATTTAGCACCGCTCCAAAATAATGTCGTACCAACTTTGGCCAACTTATATCGTGCTCAAGCAAAAACCCACAAGTTCCAGCGAATGTGATAAGGTTCCAGCAGGACGGAGCACCACCCCATTACGAACTCAATGTCCGGCAGTACCTCGACTTAATATTTCCAAATCGGTGGATAGGGAGGCGAGATCGATAGAATGGCAAGCAGGATCACCTGGTCTTACACTATTAGACTTCTTTTTATGGGGATATGTGAAACGTATAGTATACAAAACTAAACCACGCGATCTGGCCAAAGAAGAACAACGCTTGCGATTAGGTCGGCCACGCCTCGGATGTTGGTTAATGTTAGAAGACATTTTTATTTACGATTAGGACGTTGCCAAGACGTTCGAGGCATGCATTATCAAACGCTATTAGTTATTAGGTTTTTAGTATGTTGTAGCGAATTTCGTCAATTAGATGAATTTATTTTTTTTTACTATTAATTTTTGCAATAGATTCTATAGCCATAGCATTTTTGAAAAGAGAATGAAAAGACCTTTCAAATGAGGTATCACAAGCCCCTACTTCCAATTTAAAAATTTGGGGGTTGCAACTATCACTCGGAGGGGGTTGAATTTAGGCATGACATTTTTACGTTTCACGATGTCATTTCATAATCTAAAACGGACGTGTCTCGGGGTTTTTTGAAATATGGACAATAATTGAGATACTGAATTTATTCCATTTAGCTGTTCCACACTATATACGCATATATACATATATACACATACATACATATATACGCATATAAGGGACACCCACTTAAAGCAGGCGATGAGGCTAGTATATAAGAAGCACCACCAAAACCTACAATCACACAGTGACTTGCGATACGAAGCAATATCCTTTCCACATGCACACAGAAGACGTATCGTTGCAAAGAAAGAGTACAACAAAGAAATCCTCTACTCACTATTAATGACAATTCCAGGAGAATAAAATACGACTATATGAGATGGTCATCAAAATAAGAAAGAACGCTTCCCTAGACTAGAGTGCCCGAAGAGACCACCTAATTCGTATTAAAGAGGTAGACACAAAGAAAGATAGAATGAAGACCACCAACTGACAGACGTGGCCGGGAAGAGACGATATTTAAAAAATTACGGACATCTGTGTACAAACAGCTCGAGATAGATAAAGCAGGAATATGTCCAACCATGGGCGCAAAGGACTAGATGATGAAAGAGTACCAAAGAAAATTATTCTATTTGAATTAAAATATGTTCTAATAAAGAGATACAAAAATATATGTCAAGTTTCCGTTTATGCTTCTGGATACCTTGCAAAAACTTTTAGGAGCTAGTAACGGTCGCTCTACTTGTATTATTTAAAAATAAAATAAGGAGAAGAGTTATTATCCAAAGGATTCTTTACTTTTACTGCTTCTGAAAATAATGTATATACCGGCAAAACATTATTGATATTATTTATTGCAATTATTAATACTGTATTGACTTATTAACTGATTTTCTACAGTTTCTGTTGATTTTTCATTTTTTACTATTAAACGACTATTACGATAAAGTTTCATAAAATGTCAAAAAATGAATATTCCATCAACAACAATATAAAACTGCAATTGAAACAATTCGATTATGCCTTAAATAAAACATAAACAATCATTGTTGAAAGATTATTTTTTACTATAAAGTATAATCAATTATTGAGATTTAGTTAATTTATTCGAAATTACCCAGAATAAGTGTACTTCTAGAGCTAATTACGATTTATAAATAAATATGCTTAGCTGTTGCTGAGATAGATCATCGGCATATTCTCATAAAAATATCGGTGACAAATTGTTTTGCCGGACAAGGTTTGCACATTTGAAATCTCAATTTTCATGGACTTGGATCGTCAGTTTTGTTTAACGAGCTTTTAATTTTATGATTTGCAAGTAGAGATCGTCATTCCAGTTCATTAACATTTAAAAACGTATGTTTGTCTTCATACCTCCTACTGTATAAATTTACGTAAGTACTAATAGTTTATACCATTTTCTTCTGTTCAGTTACTGCCTATTAAAAAACTAATACATATTTCATGCAAAAACCACATATACTATAAAAAGCATTCTGTTAAATGAAATTTTAAGAAAGAATACTTTCTACATCCGAGGTATTTGTATTTAAAATGTATGCATCTTGTTATTACAGTTCAAGCCAATATGAATCTCTACACAAGAATACAAGAATATTCCGTGTTAAAGAATTAATTATAATTACATTTTGGTCTTTCGTTCTGTTAAACCTCATTTTGGCTTAAATTCAGGACTTAATTAGTTAGTTAACAGCAGAATACTTTTGCTCAAGTCAAGAACAAAAACTCTAATGTCGTGTTGAGTTTACTTTAATGTTGCTTTATATTTAACAACGCTTCCTGAAATAACGCTTCGATAGTTTTAATTGCCCCAGTATGAATCAGTATGAATCAGGTACGTAATCAAGTTTCCATCTGGTTTAACAAAACATGGTAACGTTTATTAACACTACAATTAGTTGACAATATTACACACCGAATAAGCATAAATCCTACTGAAAGTAAAAACAAATTTTAGTAACAAATTTCAGAACATTTTCTGAAAGTGTGCCATTGGAGAAACAACAGTTCAAGAAAAAACACTGCAGTCATCACGGTTTAAATTCAATTGTGAGACAAAATCGACGATTGTATGCTTTTGCTTCCACAATTTTCCACAAATTTTCTTTTTCCATTGTGTTATGTAAAAACTTGATTGTTATCGTTGAAAAATTCTCTTGCTTTAAGAAGAAAGGACAAATACCTCAAATTTAGTTACGCAGTCACGCTTTCCCTTTCAGCTTATAATACTAATAACAACCGAGCTATGCAAATGCGAGAATTTTGAATAAGTGCATGCTTGGAACACATTTTCACTATAGTGTTACTGAAAATTATTGACTTTGAGAACAGCCGGAGGCAATTATGCATTCAAAATTTATATAAATACTATATTATTTTATTTACTATTTCTAAAGGCCGTCGATGGTTGTTACACCGATATAAAATATGTTTTTGTGCGACATATGCCCTATATTCCAATATTCTAATATTCCAATATATTTTTCAATGGAAAATATTTAGAAAGCTAATATATTTTAGCATTTAAAAATCAGGCCTAAAGATATTATTACAGTGCCGCACATATCTGGAGAATAACAAACGTTTCCGAAATAACCGTCTGGATTTGCATTGTTCACTATATAGTATTTCCTCTTCGAAACAAAGTGGAAAAATTAAAATAGTTGTTACAATTCTAGCTTCCTACGTAGATAATATTTACTTCCAAATAAACTTTACCTTAAAACAGCTGTTAAGGATTTAAAAAAAAAACATATTTAAATTATTGTGTTGCATATCTAAATTTGCATCAGTATTTACTGAGCTTTAAATATTTTAACCTGTGCACTTTATACAATCTCCACAATTTTATTATCATGTTTTGAAACGATTAACGCGACTTCTTTCATTTAAATCCTAGTAATGACGAAATATCCAGTTAGCAAATGATTTTAAACGAAATCTTTACAGCACAAAAAGTCATTTACAAAACTAACTAATAGCAATCATAATCAATATACAGTGCGCCAGGTATATCAAAATCGTTTCCGATGTTAATGTGTTCTTGAGTGATGACGACATCATTATTTTTTTTGTAGTGGCAACCCCAATATTTGCTCCTTATTTTAATAGATCTCGACACCAGCTAAATGGTGATATAAAATAATGGGTACCCTACATAACATTTTTTTTTTTGAGAAAAAACACATAAAGGTCAAGAAATTTAGAAATTATTTTTATTAAAAATATCCCACCACATCTGGCTAGATTTTCTGTATTTTCAGCTCCAGCTCTAATATTTCTTTTTCCAAACAATGAAGATACCGATGTGCCCCATCTAAGCATTAGATTTCAACAAGATTCCTCCCCATTTTTCTGAACAAATACGGCAGTTTCTTTACGATATGTCCCCTGGTATATGGTTAGGGCGTGAGGACCGTTTGGGTGGCCTGCGCGATCACCTTACTTAACATCGCTAGATATTTTTCTATGGGATTCTGTGAAATCGCGAATTTACATTAGCAGGGCAAACCATTTAGACGACTTATTCGACGACGGATTCGTTTAGAAATGTAAAGTGAAGGACCGGAAATTATTAAGCTTGCGATACAACACATATCCTGACCAATGCCAATTAATTAATTGTGGACAATTTAAACATTTCCGTTAGGTAATTTTGCAATCATAATCTTATTCATAATAAACTCTGAATGTTCGAAATGCGTATTTTTCTCAAAATACTGTTATGTGGGGTAAAATGAGGACTAAATTAATGTTATCTGTTAAAAAATAATGATAAGGTCATCACTTAAGAACAAATAAATATCGGACAATGATTTGGATATAAAAATGTGCATCTTAAAAAAAATCGTGTTTCTGGATTTTCTCAAAAAATTATTTATTTCAGTTTTCTTTGGTATATAAGAAGAATAACATTTGTTTCAATGTATATTTCATATTTTATAGCAGATAAAGGCTTTTTTGTATTATACGAGATTTTTTCATCTTTTCTTTTCAACCATCTTTGGTCAACTTAGCCTTGAAAACAAATGCAATAATTCAAATGACGTTTGTTAATGTTAGTAGTGCGGTAGCAGCCATTGCAGATTCATGCGCGAATGCAAGCGGTGTATGGATTCATATATTGCGTACCCAACTGTGAAAGAATGTTGCCGAAAATTTAAGAATAGAAAAGATGGGACTATGGATGGGCCGCGACCAGGTGCACGGTGTACTACATTAACAGAAAACAATATGGCATGTGTGGAAGGCCTTATTAGAGAAAATCATCGAATTTCAATTAGAGAAATTATAGCAATTGTTGGTGCGACTGTAGGATCTGTCCATAGTATTGTTCGTAATCTGGGTTACAATAAAGTTTATACGCAATGTATTCTTCGTCTCTTGTCTAATGAACAAAAATGTTTGTGAATGGGCTTATCGCTGCAACACCTCACAGACTATAGGCAAAATGGTGATGACTTTCCTCTGTCAATAGTTGTTGGTGCCATTGCTACGAGCCATCCAGTAAGTTATCGTCGATGCAGTGGAAACATTCAAGTTCACCACCACCGGAGAAGTTTAAAGTACAACCTTCTGCAGCCAAGGTGATGTTAACATTTTTTTTGGTAGAGTTTAAGGAACCGAGAGTAAATGTCAATGCAAATCTGTACAATGAAACTTTGAACAAGTTTCATCATTCAATAAGACGGAAACGTCCAGTAAAACTTACGCGTGGGGTCATTTTGCTGCACGACAATGGTAGGCTTCATGTTGCTAATGTGGTAAAAGAAAATCTTCAACGAAAGAAATGGAGGGTTTTAGAGCATCCACGCTATATCCCAGATCTATCGCCTTGCGATTTCCATAATTTTGGACCTCTGAAAATGGCGTTAAAAGGTCCGCATTTTGAGTCTGACGCAGAAGTACAGATAGCTATGGAAGACTTCTTCAATCAACAGCCACAAGAATTCTATGAGCAGGGTATACGTCAGTTAGTAAAACAATATGATAGGTGCCTTAACTGTGACGGTAATAATTTGTAATTAAATTAACTTAGATACAAAATATTTTCTTAGTTATAAACCGTAACCCATTACTCTGTTCACGTTTCCTGATAAACTGATAAATGCTGAAGGCTCGAAAACAATACCCCTTTGCGTTCTGTTGTAGTGCTACGAAATAATTAACGATAAACTACGCGTGAAATACACCATCAATTAATTTTATGTAGAGTGCCTATGTTTTCCCAAAATTTTAAAGGTCAATACTAACCGCGTAATAATACTGTAACATCGGTACCAATTTATAGCAACTATCATAATTTAAAATGCAAAGAGGTTTACATAAAATTTTTGATTATTTGGACCAGCGGTACGCCAGGATATCTTACAGGATACGTAAAATTGAATACATATTTCATGAATGATCAAAGCAAAACAACATTTCTTTCCAGAGCGAACTTGTATTGTTTTCTATTTCTAGCGTTCCCTCTGAGTAGCAAACTAATAGTTACCAATGGTATAGATTCTATTAATTAGCAATTGTTTTACAACCACTAGACAAAGAAATTTTCCCTATACATATATTTAAATTTTAAAATGGCTTTACCCGTGTTCGTTTAATTATGTATTTAATATATATTAATAATAATAAAAGGCAATTTCAACAGGTATTTATTTTTATTTTGGCTTTATACGTATTTCGACATACAATATGTCATTATCAAAAGCATTTAATAAAGTAAACATTTGTAGTTGCTTGGGTAACAGCACACTGGATCTTGGTTTTGGGCTTGGCTCAGGTCTTCTATTCCAAAACTTCCAATAGCGGGGAATTTATGAGCTCAATTTGCTCATTCATTAAAGGTGTGTTTGTTAAAGTGTGTTTGTGAATTTGAAAGCCCTCGAGTATATCCAATTTACGTTTATCATCACAGAAGTGTAAAAATGTTATTATATTATGTGATGTCAATGCATGATTGTGTTCTAATAAGTGTTTAGCATAGTTAGATTTTTCTGGGTGTTTATATTTGTATGAGCGTATGTGTTCTTTGTATCTGGTGTCAAAATTTCTAATTGTTTGACCTATGTATACATAATTACAATGTGAACAGTTTAATTTATAAATACCCGATTTTAAAAAATCGTTAGTTCTGTCTTTTGCGTTGAATAAGGTGTTGAAAGTGTTTTTTGTTGTTTTATAACTTACTTTAAATGTACTTGATTTGGTTATAATTTTAGCAATTTTCTCCGATATATCACCGAAATAAGGAATTGAAATATAATTACCATTTTCAGAGTGGCCTTTAGAATATATTTTTTGAATTGCTAATTTATAATCTTTCTTTTTGATTAGTGTGTCTATCAGTTTTGTGTGGTACCCATTACTGTGTGCAATTTGTTTAATAATCGAAA
>JABXWE010023011.1:0-20083 GCA_014611495.1 Limonius californicus
TCATCTCCATCGGATATTTCTACATCTGTTTATTACACATTTTAAATAAAGTTATTTTTAGTACTATACTCATCATTTAGTTTTATTTCTTAATATATGACTTGCCGTATAAAAAAGTAACTTCAATATATTTAGAAAAATGATTTGCATGATATAATATCAAAAAATTATTTTTGCCGGTTTTTGATGTCCAATACTCCACTATGAGCCGAAGCAAATGCCAATGATCCGCCATATTGGATTGGCCATTTTGAATTTCCTAATTTTGATACCAGATTCGTAATCAGCAATCCAAGAAACCCCTGTGTACTAATTTTTAGGCAGATAAGAGCATTGATTAGAATTTTATCCGCCATATTGGATCGGCCATTTAGAATTTCCTAATTTTGATACCGGATTCGTGATTAGCGACCCCAAAAACCCCCGAGTACTAGACTTTGTATCGATAAAAGTGGTTTTAGGGGTTTTGGCCACGTTTTCGGGAAAATACTCCACTGTGCGACGTTCTGTAGGAAAGATATTAAAAAGTGAAAAGTATCATCCGTATAAGGTACAGTTGGTTCAAGAACTGTCAGACGATGATTTTGACCGACGGCTCCAATTTTGCGAACGGCTAATGGACATCTGTAATGTCGACGAAAATTTTGCTTCTAACATAGTTTTTTCCGATGAGGCAACTTTTTGTTTAAATGGAACAGTTAATCGCCATAACTCAAGGTATTGGTCAAATGAGAATCCTCATTGGATTCATGAAGCACATACCCAGCATCCACAGAAGTTAAATGTTTGGATGGGAATTGTCGAAAATAGGCTTATAGGCCCATTTTTTATCGACGGAAACTTGAATGGTGACAAGTATTTGGATCTACTAAATAAAGAAATTATTCCTGCACTTCAACAGAATGGGCAATTACCACAAAATGTTTGGTTTCAACAAGATGGAGCACCTCCCCACTATGATAGACGGGTTAGGGATTTTCTGGATGCGAATTTTCCAAATCGATGGATTGGACGTAGAGGATTCATAGAGTGGCCTGCTCGTTCTCCGGATCTTAGCCCGTTAGATTTTTTCTTTGGGGTTATCTAAAATCACGTGTTTACGTTAGACGACCAACAAACTTACAGGAATTGAGACAAAGAATTGTTGATGAATGTGAACTAATACGTGGAGAAGTCTTGGAAAGAGTGACTCAAGAATTTGTTAATAGGATGGCATATTGTCAGCAACTAAACGGCGAGCATTTTGAACATTTGAAGTAATTTTGTTTCTCATTATTCTAAAATAATGAAATGTACACCTATTGTACAACTAACAGTGAGTTATTCCTCGTTTTTACAAATTTTTTACACTAAACTCAGTATGTATGAATTCAAAATAACAAGCTCTTTCAAAATCTGTAAAAATATATAGGGTGTCCCATTTAAATTAAAGAAGTTGATGGCATTTCCGGTTAAACCGGAAGTATATTATTAACAAAAAAATTTACATCAGATGCATTTTGTTCCATTGCACTTGCCTGCAAATTTTCATAAATATCGTTCTTTTCGTTTAAAAGATATTTACTTGGTTCCATACTTTATCCCAACCCTGTATATCTATATATTGCTCCACATTGTATGTTATAAATACTCCAGTTTCCATATTTTTACTGTGTTGGGAACTTTGAAGTCTACAGCTCCAAAAAGAGCTAGGCCACAAAATTATTATTTTGAGTAAAATGGATTAGAAGTAGTACTAAAAAGTTCGATTTAATATCTTTTATAAATATTCTTAAACTAACATTTTTAAAACTTTTTATTGATACTGAAATACAAATAAACAAAATATTAACTATAAATACATATCTTAAACGGCCTAAAGGTACCTCTTTCCTTTTCCTCTTTTATTCTGGCATGCTTCTGTTTCTTCTTGCTTCCATCTTGATAGCTAATAGAATACGTGTTCTCGCTGTCTATATGCTGCATCTTGAAACGATAAAGGAATCGGATTGGACCTAAAATTCTGCCTTGACCACCAACCATCACGACATTTTCGAAGAATTCTCAAGATTTCAAAACGCTTAGAAAAATTGCTTATAAGCCTAGCACGATAGGACTTCTTGCTTTTTTATTTAGGTTGCGCTCGATAGATATATAAAAATTTTGATATTGAAGCTAGTTAACTATAACATTTTCCAGGGAGACCTGTAAGTTCAATAAAATTAAGTTTAAACAATACAACTTCAATGTAAGTTAGGGTAAACTCGGGTTAGTTCGTGATAATTTTGGGTTTTATCCGATTCAAATACTGCAATTTACCCTACATACCTTGAAACGTTATATATTGTCATACACATTTCACTAAATTATAAAAGGTATGCTTACAACTACTGGTAACTCCGTGGTACCTCTGGTCACTTCGTGATGTGTTGGTATGTTCGTGATAGTATTTTCATTCGTCAAAATCCGTATCCATACATCCATCACAAATAAAATGTACTTTGTCTGTTGTATTTTGACACCGACAGTGATACCAACTTATACAGAGGTTGCATTGTATTTGCTCCGCAAAACCAATCTTCTTTCGACTTCTTCGTCTTTTTTTCAAACTGAGAACACTTTTTACGCTGAGGAGTTGACAAATTTCCAATTTTAGAATTTGGTGGCTTTCCATGCTGAACATCAGCTATTCGTTTCCCATGTTTAGAAGTTGCTCATTGTTTAACCGGAGGACTTGCTGTTTTTCCATTTTGAGAAGTTGATGGCTTTACGGACTGAGGAACTATTTGTTTCCTAAGTTTAGAAGTCAATGGTTGATTTATTGAAAAAGTTTTTCTACATGAAATCACTTTCGCCAAAGAATCACTAAAACTAACACGTTCCATTTGAAACTTAGGAAGTTGCAGTAAATCTTCTACTTCTTCTGAAATATTGGAGGGAGCTGGAGAATTTGCAGCATTTAGATGTTTTGCTGTTATAAGAGAAGGTGCTAATGCTTCATCTGAAATTGCGTTCTTGTTTATAGGAAATACACCGGTCTTTTCAAAAGAGTAAATAATAATATTTGGTAGAAAAGTTGAAAACCTAACTGGTTTTAACATTCGATTAAAGTCGAACTTTGTTGGCTTCTCACCTGAATGGTTACGCATAAAACAATCGAATTCCTTTTTCTGTGTCGACTTTAAAGATTTATAAACTCCAACATCCAACGGTTGTAACAAGTATGTAATGAGCGCTGGAAATGTTATAATTGGATGTTATTGTCAGATGCAAGTGATAAGAACTTCTGGCTTGCATGCGAGTGGGGGAATGCTATTTAGGAAATGATTGAACCATTCTGCAAATATTTTGTGTATATCCATCCTGATTTTGATAAACGAATCGAACTACCAGAACCATGTTTTCACACAAACCTTCCATTATCCTCACTCTTAAAATTACTAAAGGGGACACAGAAAGATCGGAAGCATTAAGAGGAAACATCACATGCAAACTGAAGTGAGGTGGGGAAGGGTATGAGGTAGAAATTGCGTGCGTAATTTTGGAAAAACGGTTCAATAAATGTCAATTCTCTTTGAATATTTAGATTGACCTGGATATATTCTAGGATTGTTTAGTGGTAGAATGTTTCTTTTAAATTTTTTTCTTGTAAATATGGTGACCTAAAAACACACCAAATTAACCTCAAATTAACCTTAACTTTGAGCCGTTTCTGTCTAATAATTTTCAAAAGTAGCACGATAGAATCCTTCATTAACCTTTTTGACACATATGTTATAAATTTCAACACAATTGAACAATTAATAAATGTATAATTACGCACGGTCGAAATCACCACAAAGTAATAATTTTCAAATCATTTTTGGATTGGAAGGTGCTGCCGCCTATGTACTACAACAAGTTTCAGTTCAGATGGCAGGACACATGTGAATCACGTCATCACGTGATCTCTGACCACCTGCTAAACTGCAGTCTTGCAGTTTATTCATTCGAATTTCTGCCGATTGTGCTTTTTAAAAGTGTTTCGTATGAAATGACAGTCGCTTGTTAGTTTTTTAATGAAAATAGTCGTATTTTCATAAAAGAGGGTAAAGTGTAAATAAAAGTGTTATGAAAGACCTACATACCCACAGTAAAATAGTGTTTATCGGCATTCTGCTATTATAAATATTTGTACTAGAAGGTAAGTTAAATAAGTCAAATCATGTATTACATTATCTCGAGAACGTTTCTAGCTACTTTTTTTTGTGTTTGTATTTTATCTTTCTACCTTTGTAGATAAAGTAAATAAAAACATGGAGCCACAGAAAGAACCAGTGCATAGAAGGGGTAATAAAACTCGTCTCAGACTTAGTACGAGACGTAGAAAAAGATGCTTTCATACACGCACTCCAAAAGTTGTACCTGCAGATGAAAATCTAGAGAATGTGCTTGAGTTTGAAGAAATGGATGAAAATATTGATCAGGTTACAACTGCCATCCATGTAAGTATAACAGCAAGTACCTAAATATAGGATAATATTTTAATACTTTTACTTTTATTTTAGGAGGAAATTGCAATGGATATTGAAGTTGATAAGCAGGATAGTGAAGAAATTAAATTAGATGGGCGACGAATAATTGCTATTCATTCATTCGGATAAATTTCTTTTTGTAACGAAATAATTTTGCAAATCAGTAATTTTACGAGAAAACTGACATGGCAAAATCGCGAGACCGAAGGTCGAGCGATTTTGTCAAATGTCTGATAGGGCAGACATTAAAGTGACGTAAGCTTACTAGATGTAGTCTGGTTATGAGGAACAGACGTTTTCATCGGTGATAAAAAAGGATGCACCTCAAATTGACAAAACTGTCATCATTAAATGACACATTTTATATACGTAGGAGTTAATTTATCATTACATAACTAGTTACGAAAAGTAAAGCGTTTCCTAACGTCAGACAGTTTTGAAAAGTGTCACTTTATGTGTCAAAATTAGATAAATAAACGTTATTGTGTTATAATATTATTAGCTTATACATTTTTATAATTGATTTACTTTACTTTAAATATGTTAGGTAATTATTCAATGTATACTATATTATACACCAAGGTAGAGAAGACATTTTTCTCAGCCGAGCAGTATTATTTTCCGAGATGTGAAGCATCGAGGGACATAAGTTGCCAATTGATAAGTCTTCTCTACCGTGGCTGATACACTATTTTTTTCACTACTAGCACCTTTATTCCTTTTATAATTAATCACTTTTACATTAATAAAAAATAAAATGACAAATGCATATGTTTATTTCTATCAATTTATTTATATCCACAAAAACTAAGCCTTCTTCTTCTTCGTCTGTGCGTAGGCCAATGGCCTGTTAAGTACCTACAATGAGTAGGTTCTAACAGGCCATTGGCCTACACACAGACGAAGAAGAAAAACTAGGTACTCTTGCTTGAAAACAAGAGGATAGTTAATTTCAATTGACATTTGTGTAAAATATGTATATTAAATAGGCATCTGAGTGCTAGGATCTAGCGATTGTTTCCATTATTAACGAGTAATTAATAATGAAAAATTATTAACCACTAGCCGAGAAAATCAACTTCTCGCATTGAAAACAAGGTAAATAATGGCACTTTCTAAAGCTAGTAGTGGAAAAAATATATTATTAATTATTATATTAATCTATGTTAAACTATAATATTCAACCTGTTCCTGTATGAAAATAAAATTGTTACAAGTTAAAAGTTGTATTTAATGGGTTAAAAGAAATTCTACATAATAATTGGCAGTTTAAAAAATCGTGCTATTTTTTAAAATTATTAGGTGGAAAGGGCTCAAAATTAAGGCTAGTTTGAGGTTAATTTGGTGGGTTTTTTGGTCACCATATTTACAAGAAAAAATGTAAAAGAAACATTCTACCTACTATCTAAATATTCAAAGAGAATTGACATTTATTGTACCGTTTTTCCAAAATTATGCACGCAATTTCTACCTCGTACCCTTCCCCACCTCATTTCAATTTGTCACTTTTTTCTTGCCTCAGTTACGACGTACGTCGATGAGACAGAATGATTAAAGTACGTCGCTGATCAAATATGGCCACTCCCACAAGCGCGTCATAATCTACCTCTCCCTTTACGTTTGCCCCGCCAAGAAACTCTACGGACTGTAATGAGTCCTCTTAATGCATCCTAGGACAGTAGTGGTTATTCCTCGTGCAGCATAGCTTTGTTTACACGCATATTTTTTTCCAACAAGAGGCCCGTTTCATCGACCTTCCAAACACGGTCAGGTAAATTGGTAACCCCTATGTTTTGGGCAGGATCATACAAGTTATCATAGAAGTAGTTAGGATTTTCACGGCTTGCCATGTTTGCCCTATTCACCGAAAGGTTCTCGGGTTGTCTCAATACCAAACTATAACTTTCTTTAAATTTTCTACGCCAATACCATCCAGCCATTTCTTTTTCCTTGTTAAAATGATTGAAAGTTCCTAATTTTTCGGCTAATTTATAAGCTACATGCCTGCTTAGGTTTATTGTACGACAAAATCCCATTTTTTGCATTTTAACAAAATATTGAACAAGCTTTGATTCCAAATCAACATTCGAAGCAAATGGGTTTCCCATTTTACTAAGATTAAGGAAGGTCAAATCTTGAGGCTCCAAGATATTTGGAAATATTTGCTAGCTTTGTAAATTGCTCAATTCCCATCTTTTATTTTTGTTAATGCATCTTGCATAGTGCGAGAAGAGTATTTCCTTTCAACTTTGTCTTTAGATTTCTATCTCACAATTTTCTTTTGAGAGTGCATCTAAAAATTTAATATATGTATTACTTAAATAACAATATCTGTTATTAGCCGTTTACGTCATCATATTGCCTAAATTTAACTGAAGTTATTAATCACTGCTCAGAAGTTACGATTTTAAAAAAGAAAAAACAACCAAGAACTTCCCTCAAATTCCTGGTCGCTACACCGTCCCGCATTCAAACCCATGCTCTTCATGCATATTCATTAACTAACATGTTATCTACCTTGTGAACAATTTTCAGCGTCCTAGACCAATTATTAACATAGTTGATCAATTAAATGCAACATCAGAATAAAGCTACTTAAAAAACTGATAAAAATTACTTACTTTTAAAGAAAACACTACTGACAATTGATCTTCTGCACGCAACACTGATAAACTGTATGCTAAAAGAATGGTGACGAGCAGCTCTTAATGTGGTAGTACAGGCAACAAACAATACTTGCTGGTAACTTTATGGCAAATACAACAATATTTATCACGGAGTTACTTATACTATGAACTAACCCGAGCTTACCCTACTTCATCCCAACATATATTTTATATTTCGTTTGGCTACACATGAGTAAAAGTATCTTAAATATTAACATTTAAATTTTCAATCCATACAACAGCCGGTGGAGTGGCTCTCAGAAAGTCTTCGGTTGTGCAGTGGCTAGGCCTATTTCCGCAGTCGTAGGCAAGGTGGTGAATTGTTTGCCTTTCTTCGCCGCAGTCGCATTTCATAGTTTCGGATTTGCCCCATCTAAATAAGGAGGCGGCGCATGCCCGGCAGTTTGTACCAATTCGGTTTAATCTGCTTCATGTTTTTCGTGGCAAGGTAAAACCAGGTGGTGTTTGTTTGGTGTGAAGAGTGCCGTGGATGTCGGGATGTGCACTTGCTTGCAACTCACGTTCGCATTCTTTTTCCAGGTTGAAATTGTAGGCAGTTAAGCGTTCAGCGGTTTGAAAGGGCGGTCTTCTAGAACGTAGTCTGTGACCCAGGTGCCTGATGTCTTCGTGGATCTTGAGTTGCGGATTTCTCTGGATTTTTCTGTATTCTCTGCACAGGGCGTTTGATCTACGGAGATGGGGAGGGGGATGTTGCTTAAAGTGGGCAACCAGTATGTAGGAGTGGGTTTAATGGTTCCATTAATGATTCGCATAGAGTTGTTTAATTGGGCGTCTACTATCTTTGTGTATGGACTGTTCAGCCATACTGGAGAGCAATATTCTGCTGTCGAGTATACCAGGCCCATGACTGAGCATCGTAGTGTGTCCCCTGTAGCTCCCCAGGAGGTACCGCTTAATTTGGAGATGATGATATTCATAGTTTTAAGTTTTGCAGCTATATTGGTAAGATGTTTTTTGTAGGAGAGTGTTCTGTCTAGAGTGACGCCGAGGTATTTGGGGGACTTATTGTGCCATAGACGAACACCATTAAAGTAGACGTTTATTTCGACATTGGCCATCTTGTTGTTTAGGTGGAAACACGTTGCTTCGGTTTTGGATCCACTGGGTTTAAGTCGCCATTTCATAAAGTAGTCGTTCATGGCTGTTAAATCTTCGCTCAGTACGTCTTCTGTCACCGAGAGGTTTTGGTGACTAAATCCTAAAGCCATGTCATCGGCGTAGTTAATTTTTTTCGAACGCGTTTCAGGCAGGTCGGACATATACCGGTTGAAGAGCAGTGGGGCAAGAACAGGCCCCTGAGGGAGGCCATTGTTCAGGGTACATTTCTTACTTGTCTGGTCATTCATGTGGACTCGAAAGGTGCGGTTGTTTAGCATATTTTCGATAAGCCGGGTTGTTATTTTGCACTTAGTGGTTTTCAGGAGTTTGTATATGAGGCTCTGTCGTCAGACTGTATCATATGCTGCTGTCAGTGTTGGGTAGTAACTAAGTAAAAGTAACTCGTTACTAGTAACTAGTTACTTTTCAGTAACTTAATAGTAACTTAATTACTTTTGTGTTTTCAGTAATTGTAACTATAACACGTTACAATTAGTTAGTAACTTTAGTAACTGAATATGACAAGTTACATTTTCATGCTACAAATGTAAAATATTTTAAAATGTTCGATTTTTAATGCCTATTATTTAAGAAATTATACCTGAAGCTGAAGAATTTGTTGAAATTTCGAATGCTTTAGTATGCAAATGCTAATACCGAACACAGGAATACCTTCTTATACTTAGTCGATAATAAATAATATTTGATGGATCCTATTTGGGTGGTGACAGCTTTTTCCAGTAATCTTTAATCCTTTAACAACTAGAAGCTTTCTGAGCAGGTATGCTGATTACTGGGAAGTACATTCCTAACGCCTGTGCGTAGGTTGGGGGGTGTCTAATTCAGACGAAAATACATTCACCATCTCTATATTTCAATAATAACGATAAATAAAATAGAATCCTTGGAAAATCCCAAAAACATCGTTGAACCAGCTCCTCTAAGCCTGTTCCTTCCCCCACGTATAGAATATTTGCTAATAAACAATTGCTTATAAATGTGTGTTTCTGTTGATATTAAGTTGGTAGTAATTGCATGTACATTGGTAGCGTCTCGTAAAAAAGGTAACTTAAAAAATAACGAGTTACTTTATGGTAATTTAGTAACTTATTCAAGTTACTTTTATAATTCTGTAACTTAGTAACTTACTTAGTTACTTTTTTGCCGAGTAACTGATTAACTTACTTAGTTACTTTCTTAGAGTAACTTACCCAACACTGGCTGCTGTAAGGTCTATAAAGATGTTTTGTGCCGTTTTTGAAAGCCGGCTTCTATGAAAGTAGTTAGAGAAAGAACTTGGTCGCAACAGCTTCGGTTCTTGCGGAAGCCTGCCTGTTCCACTGGAACGTGATCCATTATTTTATGGACGATGCGGTTGTGGATTAGCCTTTCCAGCAGTTTGTAATGCGAACTGAGAAGGGCAATCGGTCTGTAACTTTCTGGCTTATCCTTGTCTTTGTCTGGTTTAAGGAGTGATATTATTTTTGATTCCTTTAGTTTTGACGGTAAGTTGCCAGTAAGAAGGATTTCCGAGTAGAACTTTGCTAGCCAGTTTCTAGCTACAGCGCCACAGTGGAGCAAAAATTCTGGATGGATTCCGTCGTATCCGAGAGCTTTTCCAGCCTTCATTTCTATTATCGCGCTAGATACTTCCTTTGCTGAAAAGGAGTTTGTGAGGTTTGCCTCTTCAATATTTCCCCTTTTTAGTTGCATCAGCTCTTTTTTGATCAGCGTTGTATGTTTTTTATCGCTAGTGGCTCTAGATGTTGAGACGATATGATTGGCAACCTGGTTTGGGGTAACTGCTGGTTCTATTCGAACAGGTGGAGCGCTCGACCCCAGTTTTCTTAGGAGGCTCCAGGCCTTTCTGCTGGAATGCTTGAAATCTATACTAGTTACCGTTTGCGTCTATTTTTTACGACGAGTGGTATCTAAGCTGTGTAGTATTTCGCATCTGCGAGCTGTGGATCTCCGCTGTTTAAGTATTCCTGGTATAGTGTTTCGCTGTCTGCGCGCTCCAGCCTGGGATGTAATCTTTTCTGTATCCTCTTGGGATGCTTTGTCCCAACATAAACTTATTTTTATACGCAAATCTCTGTTGTCTATTCCAAATTACCTTAGAATTTCTATCATTTTAATATGCTGAACTCTATCAAACGCATAATTTACGTAAAAATACAAAATCGTCTATGAAAACTTAAAAGCTATTTAACGTCGACAGCATATAAACAATCTAAAGTGACGATGCTAAAGTAAACTGTGAACAATCTGAAAGTTATTAAGGGTACGATGTGTCAAGTTGTCACATTTATAAACTCACGAACTAGAAATGCACCCCCGGCGTCTGCAGTAATATTTCTTATATATTATGCATTCTTAACTCACGTACTAAAACTGCAGTGCAAACTGCTGAAAGTGCCTGCTTATTACCATATCAGGGTAATCTGAAGTAATAACCTCTTTGAAAGTGTGACTATATAGCACTTCGCGCTTTCGGCTTTTATTGCAACATTGTGAACGTGGCACGGAACGAGGTAAATGGAAATATTACATTAATGCAATTCGTGCAGCATTCAAAATTGGTACCCTTGAATTAGGGCAGCACTTTGGACGTTCAATGGAACGTTTTTCGCCAAAAATAAAAAGACTAAAGTATCGGTTTCCATTATGCACTTCCACTCTCGCAAATAAAGGTACTGATTGGGTATAAAAATAGAATTTTCCCCCGCTTGAACACGCCCGCGGTGCATATTCGGTAGAAGAAACGCAAAGAATTATAAATGTTGGCCAGCGGAAATTTATTTTGCCTTATTGGCCAATTAAAATAAAGTTTGGCTTGCGATTTGCATTTTCCACGACAAAACCAATTTAGCCTCGAGAGATCCGCGTTTAATTTCGCTCCTATAAATAGTGAGTGGGGAAATACTTCACTTTGATTCGATTTGCAAGTTAAAATTTCGCTGTCGCTGAAAAATCTAGAGACGACAGTCGATCCTAATAAATTATTGAAAACGGAAAGCTTTATTTAATTTTAAATTACGGCCACTGCAGATTTGTTCTGTTTGAAAATGTCAACCAGCTGGGAATTAAAATGTTTAGAGCGCAATACTATTGAATTAGGAATGAAACATTACCTGGAATAAGTAAATTATTTCATAAAGCGTGTAGAGCAGGCACACAATAACATTTCAAGCAGAAAATAATTAATGATTCTGACTTACTAATTGCACAGGAAGTCATGTAATTCAGAAATGTAACCGCGCCCGGTGTATGATTGTATTAAAATTAAATTGTATATTTGTAGTCAAAGAAATTTTCATGTATAGAAGTAGAAGTGACGCAGTAGTGAAGAATTCCTTTAGGAAATAAATCAGGAATATTCAAATTACTCGCACAATTTGTAGAATTTACAGTCTATAGTTCGCAGTTTCCAGAAATGTCGCCAGATTATTAATGAGAAATGTGTCCGTTTTTAGTTAACACCCTCAGCTCCCGGAACACTTAATGCTTGTGTTTAACGATCTGCACAACATAAGACCTTGCAAAACCTTCTCGCCTTTTACCATTATTCGACTGTAGTTCTGAATGAATTATTCAATTATTTATATTTAACAAAAGCAAACCTGGCATTTAAATTAATTAGTAAAATAAATTGTAGTGGGAAAGTGTAACTAATACCCAAACAAATATACAAGCAGTTATGAAAGTTTTCTAGAACCATATAATCTTCTTTTTTTGTTACTTCCGCACTCCCAGTATAGTACATATACTAACCGCGAAAATTTTTGATATGCTGAATTTGACTCAATGAATCCGACTTACAGACCGTTTTTTAGCACCCTTATGCATTCTGAAGAAAAAATTGCAGGACTACAAAAACTATAAATATCCAAACTTTCTAATGAAAAGCATGTTTTTCGAGAAGGGCTCCAAATATATTAAAGTAATTGTGTAACGTGATAAAGACCTGGAAGTAGTGTTAAAGCTGTTCTCTGAGGTCTTCTTTGTGTTTTCAAAATTTTAGATTCATTGTATTAAAATCTGCCTGTTAGTAGGCACTGCATTATCCTAATTCTGCACTACGTCCTTATATGGCCATAAGCAACCCAAGATGTTTATATCTATGTAAAGTATCACAACTTGTTTGTGTTAAATGGGTGACCTTTACATTAGCTTTGACAAATATCATATTTTAGAGAAACTGTATATATCAAAACCGCAAAATTATAAGTTGTAAATCGATTTTCACGGCCGAACAGCAAGTAACATAAAATATTATAATTTAATTAATGTGTAACTACATACATATAATATAGAGTTCTACAGGGTGTTTTCGGAGGAATTTGCCAAACTGCAGGGGTGTTTTCCGCAAGTAATTTTAACATATCAGCATATATATAGTTGGACCAAACTTTTAATAGCGAATGACAAGCTATTGACATAAAGATAAGCTGCGAGTGTTAGGGTCGTTGCAGGTAGACGATCAAGAACATATCCAGGAAAATTTCTGAAAGGATAAATAAATACGTTATACCACCAGAAATGCTTAAAATAATACTTTATTTTTAAATTAGATATAATTCACATTTGACGCGCTTTTCTAATAGTAGTAATCGCAAATCTACATTTCATTGTTTTGTTTACTTTACTCGACTCGACGTCAATTCTGAACTATCAGAAGATGAATCAGCTCCTAAATTAATAATTAAAGGTTTGATTTATTTTTTTGGAGCATACTTCTGTTCAACCTTAACGATGTGTTCACGCAATTTTTCCAGTGTTTCTCAATTTCACAAGCAGCATCTCTGATAAGACCCCGAACAATGTCGCTTAGCCTAGAAGTATTTCTTTTTCTTACGTTTGTTTTCAAAGTGCTCCACATCACTTCAATCGGATTAAATTCGCAAAAGTAACGGGGTAATCTCAAAACAGTATGGCCGTATATAAGAGCAGTTTCATAAACGAAATATGATTAATTAAGATCCTGTTCTTCTATAAGTTTTAACAAAGCTGGTTTAGTTTTCACACTGCCGGGAATAGAAACATTATCTTCATTTAAAAATTGTATATGTGCTTTTTTTGTGCTTTATTTCTGTATCTTTTTAATTTGCCTGGAATGGTAAGATGCTTTATCCATCACAATCACGCTCTTTGCCGGAATACTGGGAAGTAAAAATGTGCAAAACCAATCTTCAAACATTTCGACGTTCATATCTTGATGGTAATCTGCATTGGAACTGCTAATGATTTCTGCTGATAAATTCAAGCAGTTGGTAAGGAAACCATTTTCACTACCAGCATGGTTTTCGTTAAATTATCAATCCAACCTTTTCTGATGACGTGATGAGTATCATATCATGTTTCAACTAATCAAATTATTGATTTTGCCTACGGTATAAACTAATCATAATAAGGTATTCGCCCCATAACCATACAATGCGATCCGTTTCCATTATGTATTGCCGTTTATTTATAACTTTATATTTAAATCCCATATGTGCTATCAAAAACCGTAATGTTTTTAGCCTTTTGTAAAGAAAGTACATTTGTTTCAATCTGATTTCTTGAAATATTTTGTTTACGTTAGGGAACCAGGTAAACACAAAAAGGCACAGGGACATTGGAACATTCAGATATTATTTTTCAAAAATTCCAATAAAAATTATTAAATGCTTTCTTATTCAACAAAACGAAGCAACTTTAAACAAATAAATTAGTACGCTTTAATTATCTTAAATTTGCTTATATAATATACCCCACCTTCTTCACTATATCAGTTGATGGAATATGAATTTGACCATGATGAACTTCTCAAGAATGTAGTTCCCCGTGCTGACACAACAAAGGTTGACAGCAAGCTCGTGTCACGTAAAGATGTTTAATGCAATTGGTGCAGTAAAACGCTTTTCGTTTAAATTAAAACTAATATTTTTCTCCCGTTGCTAAGGAAACGGCATACAAACAACAACAAAAATAATGCGACCCATACAAAATCCGCCAATCCGGGCCCATTATTACATGACCAAAATTGTTATGTTCTTTTAAAATTTACCGCTCTATATGAATTAATTTCTCAATTTGATTGCCGCTTCGTAGGAATTAATAACGTTATTTGAATTGCCGTTTGCATGTTGGACACAGTTTCGCTATTTTGCATCTTTCTAAAATTGAGTTATGTTGACAGTTCCTTTTGTGTCGAAATTGCCGAATATTGTTTTCTTCTCGCGCTTGACTTTGGACGCTTCTAAGAATCAACGTGCCGAATTATTCCAGATCTTTCTAGAACATTTCATAAAGTTTCGAAATATGGTGCAATCTTGTGGGGGAAGTGCAGATTCCCGTTGCGATAGTTTGCCAGTCGGTCTTACACCCTGAATGACTCCTGGTCTCCGAAAATTCCATCAATCGGAAGACCGTAATTAAGTTGTGCTGCAGGGGCGGCTTTTGGGTTTTTTTTAGGGGTGTCCGTTTTGTGTGAATTTGGTCTCGCTGTTTTACCAAAGGGTACAATCACACCATCGACTACTGTCGGATTTAGAGAAAACACTGGATTCAATCCCGGTAAAGGCAATTCTGTGTGAATTACCCGATCGTAGTTGGCGGATTAAATTTCGAAGCCCAGCTCCTGTCCCTCTGCTGCTACCATCGTCCGAAGAGTCTTGTCTTTCGTTCAACGTTAACAGGCTGTTAAAAGCAACGTATTCTCCAGGGGCGTAACAGCCACATCTTGTTCCAACGCTACCTCGAAGAACGTTGTCTTTCTTCTTTTTTTTTCCTGCATCTGGAAATCGCCTTTACATTGTGCCTATCTCGCTCTAATCCATTCATTGGAAGTTAAGGTAAAAACAAACTATTTTTTTGTGTGAGTTGTGAAATGAAACATACGCGCTACTTGCAAAATTTAACCTAATTAATCTTTTTTTTGTTGTAACAAAAAGCGACCTTCAGTCGCCGGTTGTTTTTGTTTGCACCAATAATTGTAAAAAGTAATTTCGTTTGTATTGTATGATGCCTGTAACCCCGACGCCTTTGGCCACGTAGCTTTTTGTACAAAGTAAATATCGTGCGTCAACGGCGGTGAGCTTCGCTTTCCGAACGTTCGAATATCTGTTGTAAAACTATAAAAACACAGTTGATTGTCCTTTATTTTTGTAGTCATTTCCTGTATCGCCATTTCAATAATGTCATAATATGTGTCTTAAAATTTACTGCCTCTTTTACTATTGTGTACTCTCTATTTGTTTGTGCATGAATTTTGCAAGCTTCGTATATATAGGAGGTGGCACAATGAAGGTGAGTTCCGTTTCCGTAAGCTGTTGGCCTCTCGGCCTTCCACGAGGACTCATAATCAGCTGGATTTGGAAGGTGGCGCTCACTAGTTTTGACTTACTCTGTACACAACTAGGAAGATTTCCTCCCGTAAGCGATTTTCACGAACTCCCCCTACTCCTCTGAACTAAGCTGTAGGCCTTTTTCCACCTATCCGGTTAGGGTCGTCGGAAAAGCTCGATTGGCCCCTAACAAAATTTATCAAACTCCTATAAATTGCAATAACTTCCTTATAAATTATCTAATATCAAACATCACTGTGTTGTACATTAAAATATGAACATTTTCATTCCTCACTTGGTATATGTTTAAAAATGCATTTAGATCTTCACAAATATTTTTACTTTACTTTTTAAATAAACTCTTTAAATTGAATTAAAATGTTTATCAAAAATCAACTAATAATTTGTTAACATATTCTAGCACATCACTATAAGCATTTTGCCAAAAGAAAAACATGAAGCTCACAAAATTGGAAATTAATATGTAACTGTCAAACTGATTACAATTTTACTTATATTTTATTAATTACAGCTCAAGAATGCACAAACACGACAGATAAATTCCTCCACACCTTTATGAAAATGACTGAAACAAATAAAACAAATTGAGAGCAAGCTACAAGATTAATTCATATTCAATCCAAGTGTTGTTAAAAATTCCATTTTTGCATAATATAGCTTAACTCTAATTAGTAATAAGTTAAGTTATCTTCATAAGAGCTGTTCTGTAACACAGCAATATATATATATAATTTTTAAGTTCTGTGTATAATAATATTGACTTACCTAAATATAACTCATCGACTACACAGAAAGCTATTCCAACAAATATTAAAATATTTTGGTGACATTTTTAGAAGGGATTGTAATAGTCTTGAAAAACCGATCATGCAAGAACGAGTAATGGTTCTAAGTCACAAGAAAGATCTTCAAAAAGTTGGCTGGATAAGGTTAACAATATTGTCGGAAGACCCTTACAACAAATTACCTATGGCACATTTGACCGCTCTAAATGGAGAGAAATAGTCTATCAAGCAATGGATGCCTAGACTTTTTCAAACTAGTGCAAATGAAAGACGACTTCCATATCTGAATTCGTTCCGATACGTCTTCAGCTTGTAATATGATATACTATATACTAATCGAAATTAGTTTCTATTTTGTGGCAATGTAATGGTTTTCTGTACGTTTCCGTTTTTTCATCATTTGGTATACAGAGATGGCATAAACATAAATCTCTTCACTGCCCAGAGATATCTTAGTACTGGGGTATGGGTTTGAAATTAATCTATACAGCGGTACATTATCTGTGGTCTTTATCCATACCAGGAATTGTAAATTACGTAAAATACCTTGTAAAATCGGTTACTAAAGTCCTTCCTTGCTAACTGTAAAATCATAAGTTATAGATTGGTTTGCGGTTTTGTTCTGTAGGAGCAACATGCAATTACAATCTAATTGTATGTTTATTCATTCCATAACCTCGCTTTTCTTCTTTGTGGAAAGCGATGTGCTGTTACAAAATTCCAATCACACATAAAAATAAACACAAATAAAATAAGAAAATCTTGCGTTTAAGCAAGTTTTTTCCAAGCAAGTGCTTAATTCAAGCTTCAATTAAATGGTTTCGCATGCAGGCCGTGAAATAGCACTTTAGTGCAGGGGCGGTAGGCAATTAGAGCCAGGGTTGGTCGCACTGTTAGCTGTGGCTGCGGCCAGAATATCAAGCAGCTGGGATCCGCATTGACCATTGCTGATTACACTAACGACCTTGTAGAAAAGCCTCACCCTGAGGCGGTAGGCCAGTAAAATTGATATAAAGAAGCTCTAGTGCTATATGATTACATCCCTTTATAGGTCCTTCAGGGAGCGTCAATCATCAGGATTATTTTTACTACCTTCTGACACTTAAACCAGTGCCACTTCCGCTTAAAGGGAAGGTGAATTGCAATAGGAAAGAAAATCACGCGATAATTCACTTTCTTTTAATAAAGTCGATTTTAAATTACGTCTTTGTAAACTATGCAACTGCCCCAGATTAGTCAATGAACGTTAGGAACTGTAAGTACTTCAAGTAATTTATGGAATAGCTCATTCAATCTGACAATAATAAAAGAATATAGTTTTAATATAGAAAATTGATTGTTAAACATAATCACCCTTCTTATTTTTTAACATTTGTTCATGTATTTGTGGAACTAAATATCATACTACACAATATATTTCTAAACTTACTACATTTACAGTTAACAGCTCACGCGTATGTGTAACATTAGTTACACATATAATGAACTACCTGTCAGACTGTGGTCATATTGATTATTCTGAAGCTATACAATACAAAACAATTTTCTACAGTGATTTTAAAGATAAGTTTCAAAATCGCAATCATTATGTGCCAAGTAAAAGAGAGCTAATATACTGTAAGTTTGATGGGAAATCTGATACATTTGCCCTGGATGGGGTTTGGTTTTGGTATAGAATTACAGATTTCGAAGGGGAACCGGTCAAGACTTTGACATGATGACACTATCTACGTCCACTACATTAACTTCCAATGTTTCTCTGTAATTGGGCGGTCCTATTAGGATAACATTTTTAGAAATACTGAAAGAGTATTTAACGATACTGTTAAACTGATTATCGTTACTCGTTTAGGCAATTGCGAAAACATTTAATTAACAAAAGCATTTAGGATTTGTATAAACAGTAATGAATTCAAATTGGTGATAATTTATCTCATGAAACATCAATTAAACCTTGAATTATTTTGTGTTTGCAGGCGCTAACAGAGACAGTCGTCTAACTGAAAATATCTGTTGATGATTTTGCAATCTAACCTAACATTTGTAGTTTTTAAGACTAGATACCGTATTATCAAGCAATTCATATAAATTAAATGTCGATCAAGTTAATTTTTCTCCACATTTTATTATTTTCAAAATCCATGAATGTGTTAACAACAAAGGTCCAGAAATATATTCGCGGATGGAATGTTGGTAAGAAGAGAAGCGAAGACGCGCTTACAAGCAATTTTTGGTATAGATAGAGACCTCAGATAACGTACCGCTGTATACATTATTTTCAAACCCATAGCCTAGTACTAAGATATCTATAGGAAATAAGCAGCAGCGAAGAGATTTATGTTTATGCCATCTCTGTATACCTGATGAAAAAACGGAAACGTACAAATAACCATTACGTTGATAGAAAATAGTAATTAATTCGATTAGTATTTAGTATATCATCTTACAAGCTTAGGACGTATCGGAACGAATTCAGATATGGAGGTCGTCTTTCATTTGCGCTAGTTTGAAAAAGTATAGGAAACTTTTTTCCAGTAAAAGATACAACTAAATTTTATAGGAATTGAATGACAGATTAGAAAGGTGACGTGTATGTTCTATATTCTTCAAAGTAGAAACTTTATATCTATGTTACATTTAAGTTATTTCGGAAAATTTTCCATGAAAATGCAACATGTGTAACTTCGATCGTTAAAAAGCAAAAGTTTACCAGATTACTATGCGCAATCGTATTAGTGCCATACTCGTTATCTTAAACTAACCCACGGATTATTTTGTGTTGTTACCTTGAAGTCTAGATGACTCATGTTCTCCATTTTGGTGGTGTAAGCTAGGATTTGGAATGATCTTGCGGAGATATATCAAATGACTATTGCCAGTATCTACCAGCACATTGCTATTGCCATTCAATACGTTTTCACGTTGACGTGCAGGTTTGTCTAAATTTATTCTACAGACATTGAGGATCCCATTAGAAATCTCTTGGAGGAGACGGGGAACGTGATCCCTGTAGAGTATTGAACAGACAGTCGGTGTAAATAATTTCCAGTTATAATACACTGAAAATAATTTCTCATGTGGAAGTGAAAGCAGATTTACTTTCTTTCATTTTAATATACAGGTTGATTCCAAACTACCACGTAAAATTTTAACCACGTTTAACTCAGGCACCGTTATCAAGTTTTTCGGACAAGAATCAAAAAAGTTATTTATATTTCAGCAAAATGAAGTAAAAAACTTCGAAGTGTCACATAATCGTAAAGCTGCCGAATTTTAAAAATGTACTAGGTTTTTGATGTCTTAAATAATCTTAGCTATACGTGGTTAAAGTTTTCGCTTAAGTTTAGAATCATACTAGGTATATTATTTCCAGCCAATTTGATCAAATAGTGATTGTCTTTGTATGCTTATTAAAATTTTAGCTTTAGGGACCCTTTCATAATATTATTATTAAATAAGCCTAAATTAAAAATAATTCAAAATGTGTATCTCCAATTATGTTAACTGCTACTGCCCCGCGTTTCACATGAACCGGAAAATGTACGAGGGGAGTTTTTATGTTATCTTTTTTTTCCATTCATTCATACTACCGTCCCCCCCCCCCCGGAACCGCTTTCGCATTACTTCAGGGGGGTGCGGGCGTCCCTTACATACTAAACATTCATGCA